>JAWQFJ010027255.1:82500-90465 GCA_034096865.1 Theodoxus fluviatilis
GGTCAAGGTCACATGTATTTTGGTATGAGAAAAGTGTAAAGCATTTCTTAGTGTATGATGTCATTGGTAGGTTTAGTTGTTTGACCTTGACCTTGAAGGTCACCTGAAGGTCAAGGTCATATAAAGGTCAAGGTCAAGGGTGTGAGTCGTATGGGCTTTGCCCTTCTTGTTGACTCACATGCGAAGCAAAAGTGAGTCTATGTACTGAGCCGTGTCGTCCGTCCGTCCGGGCGTCCGTCCGGGCGTCCGTCCGGGCGTCCGTAAAAAACTTAAACGTTGGATTTTTCTCGGAGACTATTAAGTCTATCAACACCAAATGTGGCATGATGGTGTATGATGACAAGGCCTCAAAAAACATACATAGTGACTTGACCTTGCTTCAAGGTCAAGGTCACAGGAGCCATAAATGTGGTCTCAAAAACAGTCATTTTTCACATTTTCCCAATTTTCTCCCATGTTATTGAGAATGGCGACCTTAGCTACAAGTGGTATATAGGTCAAAGCAAGCCCTATCTTTTGATACTAGTTTGGTTGACCTTGCTTCAAGGTCAAGGTCACAGGAGCTCTTCAAAGTTGGATTGTATACATATTTTGAAGCGACCTTGACCCTGAACTATGGAAATAACTGTTTCAAACTTAATAATTATGTGGGGCACATGTTATACTTTTATCATGAGACACATTTGGTCACATATCATCAAGGTCAAGGTCATTTGACCCTTATGAAATGTGACCAAAATGGGGTAGTGAACCACTAAAAGTGACTATATCTCATGGTAGAAAGTGCCAATAAGCACCATTGTGCTTCCTATGTCTTGAATTAACAGCTTTGTGTTGCATGACCTTGGATGACCTTGACCTTGGGTCAAGGTCACGTGTATTTTTGTTGGTAGGAAAAATGTGTAAAGCATTTCTTTGTGTATGATGTCATTGGTAGGGTTAGTTGTTTGACCTTGAAGGTCACCTGAAGGTCAAGGTCATATAAAGGTCAAGGTCAAGCATGTGAGTCGTATGGGCTTTGCCCTTCTTGTTTAAAAAGTACAAATGAGAGCGTCGGCCGGAAATTGAATACAGGTCAATCGCGTGGTCAACGACCACGATGCCCACTGTCTTTTCGAGGGAGTTTCCAAGGGAGTGTCCGACGGACATGAATAAAGGGCTTCTATTGGGTGGACACTCGACAAAAAATTGGTTTTGGGACTTGCGAGCGCGACATTTCCTATGGAAACAGGATAGTAGCCAGAATATTGTCAATTTTGAGCTCGCCCGAAACATTTTTGACTCACATGCGAAGCAAAAGTGAGTCTATGTACTCAGCCGTGTCGTCCGTCCGTCCGAGCGTCCGGGCATCCGTCCGGGCGTAAAAAACTTAAACGGATTTTTCTCGGAGACTATTAAGTCTATCAACACCAAATGTGGCATGATGGTGTATGATGACAAGGCCTCAAAAAACATACATAGTGACTTGACCTTGCTTCAAGGTCAAGGTCACAGGAGCCATAAATGTGGTCTCAAAAACAGTCATTTTTCACATTTTCCCAATTTTCTCCCACGTTATTGAGAATGGCGACCTTAGCTACAAGTGGTATATAGGTCAAAGCAAGCCCTATCTTTTGATACCAGAAGATAACTGTTTCAAACTTAATAATTATGTGGGGCACATGTTATACTTTCATCATGAGACACATTTGGTCACATATCATCAAGGTCAAGGTCACTTTGACCCTTATGAAATGTGACCAAAATGGGGTAGTGAACCACTAAAAGTGACCATATCTCATGGTAGAAAGTGCCAATAATCACCATTGTGCTTCCTATGACTTGAATTAACAGCTTTGTGTTGCATGACCTTGGATGACCTTGACCTTGGGTCAAGGTCACATGTATTTTGGTAGGGAAAATGTGTAAAGCATTTCTTAGTGTATGATGTCATTGGTAGGTTTAGTTGTTTGACCTTGACCTTGAAGGTCACCTGAAGGTCAAGGTCATGTAAATGTCAAAATCATGTAAAGGTCAAGGTCAATCATGTGAGTCGTATGGGCTTTGCCCTTCTTGTTTGCAACTTGCTAGCGCGACATTTCCTATGGAAACAGTAGCCTATTGTTGCCAGAAAAGTGTCCACATGTCAAGAGGCCTTAAGAAATCGAGACCTTAATTTCTCCAACCAGCTCGGCTCTACCGATTTTGTAGTCATTGGCCTTAGATAGCCTACAAAAGCTGACAGGCTGTAAAACCCCATCCAACCATTCTCACATGCCTGCAGATGACGACAGCAAGGCCAGGCAGCTGCAGCAGATTGTTCGAGTGCTGTGCTGGGTGATGACGTCACCCCAGAATTTGGCCACGAAGGCGACCGCGGTGAGGGACACGTGGACCAAGCGGTGCAACAAGGCAGTCTTCTTCTCCTCCCAGGACAACGCCTCCTTCCCTGTCATAGGACTGGACGTTCAGGAGGGACGCGAGCATCTCACTGCCAAAACCATGAAGGTGCTCTCTCGCTCGGGCATTGCTCTTAAATGCCATTCTGTTGTGATATTTTGAGTTAGGCAGGGGTTAATCTGAACTCTCTCTCTCTGTCTCTCTCTCTGTCTCTCTCTCTCTCTCTCTCTCTCTCTCTGTCTCTCTCTCTCTCTCTCTCTCTGTCTCTCTCTCTGTCTCTGTCTCTCTCTCTGTCTCTGTATCTCTCTCTGTCTCTCTCTCTGTCTCTGTCTCTCTCTCTGTCTGTCTCTCTCTCTGTCTCTCTCTCTCTCTCTGTCTCTCTCTCTGTCTCTGTCTCTCTCTGTCTCTCTTCTCTCTCTCTCTCTCTCTCTCTCTCTCTGTCTCTCTCTCTCTCTCTCTGTCTCTCTCTCTCTCTCTTTCTCTCTCTGTCTCTCTCTCTCTCTGTGTCTCTGTCTCACTCACTCACTCACTCTCTCTCTCTCTCTCTCTCTCTCTCTCTCTCTCTCTCTCTCTCTCTCTCTAACTCGATGTTTTGAAGCGCAAGTCCGAAGAACTCGGTTTGTCCATCAATAGGGAAAAGTCCAAGGTCATCGTTTTCAGATTAGGAGGGCGGTTAGCCAGACATGAGAAGTGGTCACTGGGCGATTGTCCATTAGATGTTGTGAACGAATACAAATACCTTGGAATGTGCTTCTCGACTAAGCTATGTGTAAACTCAAGCCTGTCAGATCTGGCTGCAAGAGGAAAAGTAGCAGCAATCCAGATATTTCGGTCGTTATGTAAGGTTGACAATGTTGTACCCGAGTTGTTCTTCAAGATTTTTGATTGTCAGGTTCAACAAATGCTATTGTATGGTGCAGAAATATGGGGAGTGAATAAGTGTAAATCCATTGAGAATGTACATCTTTTCTGTTTGAAACGTTACCTGAATGTATCATCCCGCTCACCAAATACAT
The DNA here is from genome assembly GCA_034096865.1 of Theodoxus fluviatilis. NCBI lineage: Eukaryota > Metazoa > Mollusca > Gastropoda > Cycloneritida > Neritidae > Theodoxus > Theodoxus fluviatilis. The sequence continues at coordinate 85,896 of JAWQFJ010027255.1, forward strand.
TGATATATGGAGAAACGGGACGCTATCCTTTGTACATCAATGCCACAATCCGTGCTATCAAATATTGGCTCAAAATTCTACTGATGTCGAAGGAGAGGTATCCTCGTAAAGTGTATGAGATGATGCTACAAAGAGATGGTGCACATTGGGTGAGTAAGATAAGAGATACTTTGGCCACTTATGGTTTTGATGAAATATGGTCTCAGCAGTGTGTCCAAGATTCGAAAGCATTTTTACTTAATTTGAGAGAAAGAATGATCGACAAATTTAAAGTTAACTGGATGGAAAAGATAGCAGGTAGTCCCCGATTTCTCACCTACAGAATGTTTAAGACTGATGTATATTTGGAACCTTACCTTAGGATATGTGATCTGAAACACTTCCGAAATATATATATTCAGTTTAGACTTGGATGCAGTACTATCTATACTCACAGGAACAGATTCAATGAGATTCGTGACTGTACATGTCCATGCTGTGGAGAAGAGGAAGAGGATGAAATACACGTGCTGTTGCAATGTCCAGTGTATGAAGATTTGAGAAAAAACTATTTAGGAAATCACACCAATCCCCCAGATAAACACACTTTTGCTTGTTTAGTGTCATCAACAGATGCATTTATAATAAAAGGCGTAGCCTCACTGTTGCGAAGCATATTAAGACGAAGAGAAGAAGCACTGTCAATGGAAAATGACACTCTCCTTTGAAAGGGCCTCTGGCCTATCAAATAAAAATTTCAATTTTGTCTCTGTCTCTGTCTCTGTCTGTCTCTCTCTCTCTCTCTCTCTCTCTCTCTCTCTCTCTCTCTCTCTCTCTCTCTCTCTGACCGAATGCTTTCTCAAAAAGGGTGCGAAGCAGGGTGGGAGTGGGGGGACGCGCTGGAATATGGATAATGCGCCTTTTGTCCCCACCTAACTGCCGGATTCAGGCAGGAATGAAGACGCCCTGAGAGAAGACAGCTTCAAGCCTCAAACATCGACAGACTCAAGTCATCTTCGGATGTAAGGGTGAGGGTGAGGTGAGATTTATACTCAAAGATGGTGGGCCAGTTACCGGGTACTATGGGAGACCGGCCTCCAGAGTTGTCGGGAGATGCCGTGCCAAACGTCCTCCCTAGGGGCCAGCGTTACTGCTGTCATCAGGGGGAGAGGGACCCCAGATCGCAACCCTCAGGTCTCTAGATCATAATTATAACAATGACTGCCCCACCAGAAGTTTTTCATGAGGATCGATCCCACGGTTTAGAGCTGACGCTCATCTAGGAACGTCCTCCGCCGCAGTATTCGATAAGGAAAAGAACGCCGAGATCTATTCTGGACTGGCTGTCCGGGAGTGCTGTGAACCTAGTAATGGCAAGACAATGCTGCTTGAGAACCCCAGGGAAGCAGTGACTGATGGGTTCTGCAAAACTCTACCTCAGTGTGGCAAGGCATACTTCGGCATACCTTCAAAAAGGTACGAGAAAAAAAGAACCAACAAAACTGACGGCGCGGCCCGTGCCCATTGTTAAGAGTAGACACTGGTAGTAACGTTGAAACTGCAAATGGAGTAGGACTATTGAGTTGCAACATGAGTGGACTAACATTAAGATTAACAAAGCCAGGGTTTTTTTTCGATTCCCTGGATGGGTTTGAAATGTGCTGTTTGCTCAAACTGAAGGTATATGTGAGATCTTGTCCATTTTGTAATGAAACAAAGGATGAGCCGTGCCTCTTAGTCAACTGTCAAGTGTATGATTATTTGAGGAAAAAAGACCCATAAAAGTAAAAAGCAATTCAGATCTGCAGAGGAAATGTGCACTAGTTGAATGGTTCAGATGTCAAGCACTATAAGGATTCTATGCGTTCAGATTGAGAGGCAAAGTTGAAGACAGCGTGAATTATCCGTACTGAATTTCGTTATCAGAGCAAACAAAATAATAAGATTCTCTCATTTGCGTGCTCATGTACTGCTGACAGTTGTATTGGTATCACAATAGGTCGATAGCCTATTATGAACTCAAATCATCTCTCTCTCTCTCTCTCTCTCTCTCTCTCTCTCTCTCTCTCTCTCGCTCTCTCTCTCTCTCTCTCTCTCTCTCTCTCTCTCTCTCTCTCTCTCTCTCTCTCTCGCTCTCTCTCCCCCCACCCCACCCTCTCTCTCCCTCCCCCACCCCTCTCTCTCTCTCTCTCTCTCTCTCTCTCTCTCTCTCTCTCTCTCTCTCTCTCTCTCTCTCTCTCTCTCTCTCTCTGTGGCCCCAACACCTGCGCGATGACTTTACGCATGAGCTTGCATAAGCACAAGCACACACGCACGCACACACCCATGAACACGCATGCACGCACGCGCGCACACACACATACACTCGAAGTTTATCGAATAAACATGTTGCTCTGTGCGCGTGCGTATATGTGTGCGCGCGCGCGCGACCGTGTGTGTGTGTGTGTGTGTGTGTGTGTGTGTGTGCTCTGTTGTCATTTAACAAGAAGACACAAGCATTTGCTGTTTTCCACATTTTCATTCAGGGTAAAAATACTAAAATACGTACTAAAGGTTCATACAACAAGGGATAAAAATATCCACGGACTAACATCATCTTCTTCATGATCGTGGCCATTGTCGGCGTCGTCAGGACGATACATAGTCCCTATACCAATAGTTTCAATGCACGATGGTAGGTCTTGTTTCTGCCAGCAGCATATGCCCCTGCATGTTTCTCTCCAGGCTTTCCGCTACGTGTATGAGCACTTCATCGGCGACTACGACTGGTTCCTCAAGGCGGATGATGACACCTACGTCATCATGGAGAATCTGAGATACTTCCTGTCCAGCGAAGACAGCGGCGCCCCAGTGTTCTTCGGCCACCATTTTCATGTGAGAGAGTTTTGTCAAACTGACACGTGTGGGCCTTCCCTGTGCATTACAGTATTTGGTCAGCTCTCCAGATAACCTCAGGCCACTAATCATATCCGTGTTGTACTTTCCTTTCTAGGCTTTTCCTAGGTTTTTCACACACACCCGTGTGTGTCAGTATCTCTTTAATAGTTCTGTTATGAACGCAGTGGTACAGACTTCTGGTGACTCCATTATCATCTTCCAGACGGATTTCGATAACTTGTCGTGGGTTTGAAAATTATCAACATTCCCTTTGAATGTTTTCGCCCTTCAACAGCTCATTTTTATGTGTGACAAAAAGAATTAAATCCTGTCACTTCACTGAAGAGATGTAGAATTGAACTCTGGCAGCACACTTACATAAAGCGTTGCTGACAAGTCCGACTGTTGCTGGACATTAGGCTCACAGTTGTCCTCACGCTGACTTTTCGTCACCTCTTGTGAAGTCTGTTGGTTCAATCAATAGCTGTTGCTTGCTTCCCTGCTCTGGACATTTGAAGTGCAAGAAAGTTTCTATTTGTTGTTGTCATTGTGCGATCTCCCATGTGTTTAAGACATGTCCAATTCTATACTTTAAGGTCTCCAGCCCTGTCATCCGTTTTTGTGTTCCCTCCAATCATTGCATTCCCTAGTGGACCAGCAGTAAGGGTGGACCCTCTGTATCTCCACGCGATCCTCAAAGGCAACTTATCGGGGCTCTTAAGTAAACTAATGAATGGATTTGTGTAGTCTACAAAGGCAGATACTGAGATAGGCCCCCATCCATTGATCTATCGATCCATCCATTCACACATTTATCCATCCATCTATGGATCCATTTTAACTTTATCCATCCTTACCTGCATGCTTGCAAGCAGTTATCCATCAATCTCCCTACCCATCCGTGCATGCATGCAACCATCCATCCATCCATCCATCCACTAATCCACGCATCCATCCACGCATCCATTCATCCATGCATCTATCCATCTACCCACCACATATTTATCCATCCATGCATCCATCCTTTTCTCCCTGTGAATTTTGCAGCAGGCCTTGCAGCAGGGGTATTACAGCGGGGGCGGGGGTTACGTAATAAGCAAGGAAGCCTTGAAGCGCTTCTACCTCAAGGGCAACAAATCCGGGCGCTGTCACGAGTACGGAGACTATGAAGACGTGGAGTTTGGGAGGTGCATGGAGGCTCTGGGGGTGAAGACACAGAACTCCACAGACAGTCTCAACCGCTCCCGCTTCCACTGCTTCCCTCCCGAAACCCACGTGATGGGAAACTACCCGGACTGGTTCTATTCCTTCGATACCAACGGCGCTCACAGCGTATGTATGTGCGCGTTGTGAATGCGTGTGCGTATGCGCGTATGTGTGTATGTGCGCGTTGTGAGTGTGTGTGCGCGCGCGCACGTGCGTATGTGTGTGTGAGTGAGTGTGTGTGTGTGTGTGTGTGTGTGTGTGTGTGTGTGTGTGTGTGTGTGTGTGTGTGTGTGCGTGCGTGTTTGCGTGCGTGCGTGCGTGTGTGTGTGTGTGTGTGTGCGCAAATTTATCAAGCGCTGAACTCCACCTCGTCAGATGTGCTCAAAGCGCGAACTATTATCCATGGAATAAAAACCGCTGGCGCTGAACCTCCAGGTTTTGGCATATTGAAAAAAAAATTGAAAAAGATCGGGTTCGAACCCGCAACCTCTCGAGAAAAGATGGGGAA
>JAWQFJ010027261.1:0-15000 GCA_034096865.1 Theodoxus fluviatilis
GAAGACCAACTGTGTCAGAAGCTTCTTTGAGATGATTTAGTTGGTTTTGGAGTCCCACAACTGTGTCCGAGATAAGAACAATGTCATTCGCGAACAACAACAGATATATGACCGTAGAGTCAGGCATAAGCTGTATGCCATGCTTCCCATGTTTAATCACAATCTTGGCAACATAGTTCACTAAAAGAGAAAAAAGTATCGGACTCATTTTACACCCGTTTCAATCCTCGGGTAGGCCTTTATGCAAATGAGTCACTGTAGCGACCGTTGGAACTTACGCCAAAGATTATAGATTACCTATAATCTTTGCTTACGCAGCTTTGAACATCAAAATACATTGCTTGAAGCATCTGGAGTAATCTCCCTTTCATACCGTAACCTTGAAGAATTTCCCAAAGAACATTTCTATTTATACTATCAAAGGCTTTTTAAAAATCTACAAACACTGCATACAATTTTCTATGAATGACAGAATGAAGAACAAAGATATTATCCATCGTCGAATATCCTTTCCTGAAACCTGCTTGCTCTTCACCAATTAAACCGTTACTTTCAGCCCAATCTTGTAACCTGTCACTAATCACAGATGTGAAAACCTTACTAAAAATGCAGGTGATAGAGATGCCTCTATAATTATCTGGGATAGAGGTGTCTCCTCTTTTATAAATAGGAAGTATAATTGATTTTGACCATATTCTTGGAAAACACTTCCTTGCCAACACAGTATTAACAATTGAACAATTATGGTTAGTACTCTCTCAGGCGTACATTTGAACATTTCTGCCAGCATCCTGTCTTCCCCTGCTACCTTTTTAGTTTTCAGTTTTGCTATGGCACAGCTAACCTCATCATTTGTTATATCACAGTCAAGGGGCGACAACTCGTCAGTTGCTAATGTGAGTACATCATAATCAATTTGCAGTTGTTCAATTGAAGCATGACTATATATTTTACCAAAATAATCTTTCCATTCCTCACATGAAATACTACATTGTATAACAGATCTAGCATTAAGTTTTCTCACCTGTCTCCAGAACAAAGAAAGGTCACTGATATTTTCTACAAGACACCATGGATCTATAATTATTATAGATCCATGAAGACACTTAACAGTGTTAACTCTATATGCCTCTTTCAGTTGTTAAGGTATGAGAGAGAGAGAGAGAGAGAGAGAGAGAGAGAGAGAGAGAGAGAGAGAGAGAGAGAAGTTATCGTGACTTGCTTTGCGTTTACTCTAAACCTTTCTAGTGATTTTCGTGCTTAATGGCCTTACATAGCCTAAAAAGGCTGATAGGCCGTAAAACGCCATCCACCCATCCTGCTCAGATCGCCACAACAGACGTCGAGGTGTTGACAAACTGGTGCATTTACCTGCACATGCAAGATGCATACAACTTATCATCTGTTTCTGTAAACGTGCTGTTTTGCGTGATTAAATACTCTCCATTCATGAAGTACTCCACAAATCGTCTGACACACTTTAGTTACTATTATTTTAATCCCATTTCCAATCCCTGCACCAAAAACAGCCGATGATTTTGTTTTTGTCAATCTTTTATGCGTTGTACTTCTTCTGAATCTTATTAAATTTACTCTTTTGCAAGGGCACACACACTCAACATTAATTTAATTTCCAGTGGCCCTAGATTTAACCCCAACAGCCTCCCACCATTTCCACCTCTCTGTCTCTCTCTGTTTCTCTCTGTCTCTCTCTCTCTCTGTCTCTGTCTCTCTCTCTCTGTCTCTGTCTCTCTCTCTCTGTCTCTGTCTCTGTCTCTGTCTCTCTCTCTCTCTCTCTCTCTCTTTATCTCTGTCTGTCTGTCTGTCTGTCTGTCTGTCTGTCTGTCTGTCTGTCTGTCTGTCTGTCTGTCTCTCTCTCTCTCTCTCTCTCTCTCTCTCTCTCTCTCTCTCTCTCTCTCTCTCTCTCTCGTCGAGCGTATTTTGTGAGCCTTTTGCAGACCAAAGCGGGCAGCCCACACCATGCCAGAAAAATGGAAGGCAAAAAAGGGCCATGGCAAATAATGTCTAATGCAAATGGAGTAAAAACTCGAGACAAAGTCTGTGGAAATGGCCAGAAAGCCATTTCGTTGTCCACTATTTCATATCGTGTTGCGTTGTATTGTATTGACAGGATATGTGTTGTGTTCCACTGTAAACTGTGGTATGCATTTTTATGTATTCGTATCCATTGTTTTGTATTGTAGATGTTTTTTCAAACATTGTGGTATATTCTTTTCCTCTGCTTTATTTGTAGATTCTTAAATATACAATAGCCAGTAATGTACGTCTCGTGTTTTGCGACGTCCAATTAAATGAGAAAAATGCAAACCTTGTTCGTTTTGCTCCATATATATGTAAGACAAGCTGGAAGGGAAGGGAGAAGTATGGGTTTGTTGAAATATTTGGACCTTTTTGGTTTGGCTTTTACTGGTTTTGGATAGTCGTTTGTTTCTGTGCTTCTCAGGCAAGGTTCACACATGTTCTCGCATCAATGTCCTGAGATCCTATCATTGTCGACTGGACTGCTTGAATTGTACAACTGTATATGGAAAATAAAGGTTTGCTGTCCTCATTGCTTCTTGAAGAATGAATGTCGTTAAGTGTGTGTGCAGGAGTGCGTGAACTGCGTCGAAGAGACGCTATGGCACACAGGCCATGGTGTAGAGTGTTTCCTTTCCCTTTTCACGTGAACGGAGAGGTAGGGGGTCACAATCTTTCACTGGATTGAATCGGCATCCATGGACTGAATGCGCTCACAGAATGCAAGCTCGCAACGGAACCTACCCGTCGATTCTTTGTAGAGGAAGTGTACAAGGACAAAGGAAACTGAGCTTCCGACCCACTTAGCGACTGGCTTCAATAACCCTCAATGGATTCCCCTGAATAGCTCGACGCTGATCCGCGAATGGGTTCTTTGTCAGGGGACGCTACAGAGAGCAGATGAATGTGATTATGTGATACACCTAGTGGAGGTAAAAACTTACACACACTTTGTCAGAATCCTTGCGCCTATTTCTCCACTACGTCTGTGTATACCCAGTGCAGACGCACCTCTTTCAGTAACGATAGTACGACAAAACTTTCACACGCAACAAAAAAGCAACCTCGGAGTTGATCTTGAAATGTTAATTCCGAACACGGAGTTACAGGGGAAGCTATGGAATTGAACGAGATCGAACTCTATATCAGCCAGGGTGCGTGCGTAGCTGTCATTCATGAAAACCTAACTCTCCGCATAAACCTCTCCAAAACAACAAAGACGGTGAGTAAAATTGGAGCGAGGAAAGAAAGGACTCACCACGAGGCCTCGTCGAATGCGTTTGACGTAGTGAGACACGAAGGTCAGGAACCGGCCGCTCAAAGACTCGAGCAAGGCGTGACTTTTTTTGTCGCAGTGCGGCAGCAAGTCCTGGCGGTTAAGACTTCCAGAGCGAAAGCTATCGCAGACTTCACAGACGACGTGAGTTTTCGAGACCGCTTCTTGCTTAGGGTATCTCCGTTCGTTGCCCTCGAGCTCTTGGTTGTCCTTGAGTACCTGCTCCTTCGCAGCACAGACACCCGTCACTACCATGGTAAGGCAGACGTGATTTTTGGAGTGTTCGGTTGGAGATGGAAGAGAGAGAGAGAGAGAGAGAGAGAGAGAGAGAGAGAGAGAGTGACAGACAGACAGACAGACAGACAGACAGACAGACAGACAGACAGACAGACAGACAGACAGACAGACAGACAGACAGACAGACAGACGAGAGAGAGAGAGAGAGAGAGAGAGAGAGAGAGAGAGAGAGAGAGAGTTGCTTTGAGGAAAACGCAATAGAAGCAACGGTTTTGCTTTTGAAATGAAGAAGAAGTACCGTCGAACATTAATCAAATAATATTTTGAAAGGATAAATATCAAAATAACACAGAGAATCACTTAGTTCTTTCCTGCGATAAGATGCTTCCGAGTAATAAAAAACGAGAAAAAAACACTATTGAGTACGTTCATAATTAACAATTTGCATGTATTTGGGAGACAGTGTGATGAGTAATACAAGGTTACTTTCACCAACAGCATTGAAAAAAAACCCACGTCATATATTTGGACTGCAATCCAACTATCGAGGCAAATAGGCCTATATATATTTTTTGGTGTGTTGTGGTTGTTTTACTTGTCAAGAGCACGATTAGATAAAGTGTTACCTCGACGACTGTACTATGGAAAGGAGAAATGGAGTTTTGTGCTCTACCATCATCATGTGCAGGCTATGCAAGGCCTGTGACCACGAAAAGCACAAGAGCCGTTAGTGTGAGAGCGAGTAAAGTATCAAACTCCTTAGTAGAGACGTGGTGGGTTTATTTTTACCCCTAACCCAAAGAGGGTTGACCGACAGAAACTTTCAACCATGCCTTTGCTGAGAGAAAGTCGACACAGCCCAAATCACATACCAATAATTCCTTTCCAACACACACACACACACTCGTCGAGGATGTTAACATATTCTGTATGAGGTTTCTCTCTTCTACGGGAAGTGTAGCTCGCGGTTTCATCACCCCCTCCCGGTTTCTTGTGTACAGCGTGAAACCGGAAACACAGCAGCTATCGGAATTGATGATCGTGCTCGATTGTTCGAAATCTTTATACTTCATGCGGCGTCAGCAACGGTTCTCGCACGAAGGAATTCGAGGATTAGTTTCATTTTGCACGTTTTTCACGATCTCGACGCGATAGAGAGTTCTGAAATCCCCATCAAATAATACAGGGAGTGATTTCAATGGGGAATCTGTGTCTGTATTGCGCCTGCTGTCAAGAGATTTGCTTTGCAAATTTTGGGTATGGTCGATCAAAGGTTTGTCCTATAGTGCGGGTGGATGTAAAATTACAGCATATACGTAGATTTACAGACACTGTTTCTGAAGGAGCGTTCCACTTGGAATGACAGAGAGCGTTGGTTTGTAGTTTTGAAGAAAAATCTCATGAGATCTTGCATCGTTTGCAGTTAATCATGCAGTCATTTTCATAGATGATTATTTGTCGAGAATCTGGTAAATGAATGATTGCCGCAGTATGCTGACGCAATATATTGAACGAGTGATACGAACTGAGAATGAACAAGTGATACGAACTGGGAATGCTAGTTCATCTACAGAATACTTGTTATCTTATATTTTATGTTGTCAACAGTTCATTTTAAAAGTAAGCAACCAACTCCCTCTCATCCTCCTTTGCCGTCATCGTTTTTGTCCTTCTGTGCCTGCCTGCCTGCCTGCCTGCCTGCCTGCCTGCCTGCCTGCCTGCCTCTCTCTCTGTCTTTGTCTCTCTCTCTCTCTCTCACTCTCTGTCTGTCTGTCTGTCTGTCTGTCTGTCTGTCTGTCTGTCTGTCTGTCTGTCTGTCTGTCTGTCTGTCTGTCTCTCTCTCTCTCTCTCTCTCTCTCTCTCTCTCTTCCCATGATACTACCTTGTCCATATTCTGTCGAGTTCAGTTGGGTTTTCTTTCGTTATGTCTATGCACTGTTTTCAGCACAGATTCTTTCTTTTCAGGCCGATCAACTTACAGAGGAGCAGATTGCTGGTATGTTCTTCACTTTTCTATTATTGAGAATATTGTACATTTTATGAAACTAGCAGTCCTAGTAGTTGTAGTCAAGATTATTACTTATGACACCAATGCCTCGCAAGACACACACACATGACGAAGTTGCAGGCATGCAACAACACTTGTCTTAGTGTGACTGGCCAACGATTAGGTGGTGACAAAAGTTCAGGGGGGATAACAGTAAAATTTGATTTGCATTTTCATTTATTTGTACCCGTGCTTCTATTGTTCATTGTGCTCCTGGGAACATGACTCCATCTTCTGCACCAAGTTGTGGACGACTCAAAGGCAGGGTGCAATCACGCTGAGTTTCTCTGTACTGGAATCGCCCTCGTGGACATTCTTGCTAACACCCGATCATATGCCTCACGTACCGCTTTGTATCTCTCCGTCCCCTCAAAAAGAAAGAAGGGAAAAGAATTCAGCTTAACTACCGGGCATTTTTGTTTGGATACGAACGGTGGTAATGCAAAACAATAACATTTGAACTGGAGGTGTCTCCAGTTTATGACTCGCACATCTATAAACAGCTCATCATTCTTGTAATGCGAAGCATGATCTACCTCCAGGGAAGTACGTGGAATACAAGAGGTCTGCCATATTTACACTTTCTTGATGAAATATCATTATGTCGACTGGGTATATGGGCATTAAAAATCTTCTCGGACACGTTTATTTCTCCTTGGAAAAACGCAAACTACTTGGTTTGTAACAAGGAATACAAAGATAACATGCGTATTCAAAGCCGGTATGGTACCTTATTTTCACAAATATCGAAAAACTTAAAACAACTCCTCTGCATTACCAACCCAACCCTTACCAAACAGCGGTAAGATACTCCTCCTCCTCTTCCATGTTCTCAGTTAACCACATCGTCAACAACGCAAGGCCACGGCTGCAGACACAAAAACTGACACAAACACAAACAACTCGTCTCCAAAGCGTTGCTGCTTACGTGTGGTCTGTCTCGGTGTGCGTCCCATTGATCACACGGACGTCAGTCTGGGAAAGACTCTTTCCTGAAGTCCAGGTCTCGCCAGCTTTGTGCGTGCCCGTCCATACCTGTGTCCTGAGGCCTATAAATCAAGTTCCTGGCCCTTGGTCGAGCCGTCAGCTGTTCCCGCCTTCAGCTCAGCAGTTTTGGTGGTCCTGCGTATTTTCTTCCCCCTCTCTATCAGCTATGTCCCAAAAGAGCCGCGTGTCTTTGACCAAAAGCCTCAAGATTGTACGCAAGCTCACTGTCTTCACAGAGTTCAAGGAGGCGTTCAGCCTGTTTGACAAGGATGGGGATGGCACCATCACCACCAAGGAGCTGGGCACAGTGATGAGGTCTCTTGGCCAGAACCCCACAGAGGCAGAGCTGCAGGACATGATCGATGAAGTCGACGCTGATGGTGAGTGGAAAATGTTGTTGGCTGTTTCGTTGGTGGGAACTGTCTCTGCAAACTTTAAGATTGACAAACGTTGCTTGAACAAATACATCAAACGAGGCATCAGTTCTTCGTTCTCATTGCCCAGTTTTGTTTTGTGTGCCGCTAGCGAGTGAATAATTATGTATGTGAGTGTGTTTGCACATGAATGAATGTGGTCCGTGTGTGTATGTGTTTATGAGTGCGACATGCACCTATGAGCGTATGGATGTGTTAACACTTGTTTACATTTTCATTAAATGGATCCGTATCCAACTGTAAATACGTCATTTAGTTTATTCACGTATAATTAATCGTGAGATCACAAGTTATCCGTGCAATTGCGTGTATTCCTTTTCTGCGCAGTTTTTTTTACTCCTCTCATCATTAGCACCTAGTGTAAAAGTGGGCTGTGCTCATTCAGGTAACGGCACCATTGACTTCCCCGAGTTCCTCACCATGATGGCCAGGAAGATTATGCTGACGGACGACAACGAAGAAGAAATCCGAGAGGCCTTTAGGTGGGTAGAATCTCAGATTTTAAAAAACATATTTTTAGTCAGTGCTTAAGTATTTGGATCAGTCTTTTACACCATGCGGCCATAAAAAAAGACGAGCGATGTGTATTTGGAAACTGTCACCGCTGAAAAAAGTCGAAGAATGATGTTTATATACTAGGGACCGCTGACTGTGATAGTTCAGACCTCTCTGCCGAAAAATATATGTTGAAACTACGTGTCAGTGTCTGCGATTGTCTCTGCGTTTCAGTCCTCCACGCACTTTTGATCAGGCACATTGTTGTAGGCCTATCGAACTGCGCTATTGAGAGTACAGCGCGGAACACATTGATTTCAGACTCCGTTTCCATTCAGACTGTGTGACTCCTGCCCACGTACCAATTGTCCTTAAAAAATTGACTTGATAAGTCATTTTCTTACCTATAATTAAACTCTCATTCATATTTTTATCCCATGCTAATGATCAACGGTTGCCTAATAATACACAGATCCACTGCAGGTATACGAAGACAGATACAATCAGTTAAAATATACATATCATTTCAAAAGATCAACAAATCAAAACAATATTGTTATGTATGATGTAAACATGGTTTCCTGAGCGACGATGACAAAGCCAAGCTACAGTGGGCCTATGATTCATGCGAGGCAATACTCCAAGTTGTTTGTCCTTTGCATGTAAACGACCTGTGTAATTCGATATCGTTTCAGGGTGTTCGACAAGGACGGTAACGGCTTCATCAGCGCTGCTGAGCTCAGACACGTCATGACCAATCTTGGGGAGAAGCTGACAGACGAGGAGGTGGACGAGATGATCAGGGAGGCAGACACTGATGGTGATGGGCAAGTCAACTATGAAGGTATGTAAATCTTTCGACGAATCACAACTCTGTCGGGGAGAATTGATTTTTTTCCAGTCATAATTTGTAACAACAGCTCTATAAAATCTCACCCTTGCCAGTAAAAATGAAATAGGCATAGATATTTCCTTGGCAAACGACGCTTATCTCCCCAGCAGCTGTTCACTTATGGAAGGGAAGTAACCCATTGAGCTCTTCATGGAGTTGCTTCCCTTGACCAAAAAATCGCCCTTCACTGCCTGACTTCATGGTACACGGAGAGATATGAGGGTGAGGAATTAGGATGGCAGTGGATCCATATGTGTGTGTAATAATGACTGCATGAAAGATTAGACTAGTAGCTAAAGGCGACCGACCTACATTAGGGGAATGCAGACATTACACAATTGCATGTCTAGCACTGGGAGTGGGGATGGGGAAGGAGGAGGGGAAAGAGCAGTTAAACTCAACCATAATTAAATTTGATTAAATGTAGCAGCAATTTTGTCTAGAAAACTGGATGTGAGATCAAACTGCTGCGAAAGTGTTCACGGAAAATCACCAAACAACATCTAAAAGTGTTTTCCAGTTAGAATGAACAAAGGACTCTCTACGGATGTTGATAAATTGAATCCATGCATTTGTAGACTGGCAGCTATGCTCCAGGAATAGTTTAAATGACCACAAAAGTAATACAGCGTATTTCGATCTCCATGACATACAGGATAGGGTTTGAGCGTGCAGGCATAGCAAATCTGTGGGGAATTAGCGTGGCTCTGATAAAATCGAGCTAGCATTACGTAGAAGATTGAACTCTTAGAACAGGACAAGAGGAGAAGTGAGAAGTATCGATGCTTGTGAGGCAACTACATGGTTGCAGTATTTCTCTGTGTGGAAAAGTGCCTACATTTCTCTCATTAATTCATCACAGAAGACGTGGAGACGTTTTCAGTTATTACTCTGGCATAGATCTGTTGTGTTACCTCGTCAACTGCAAGAGGCAGTAAACTGTGCCCCAGCATTTCAGTTATCTTGTAACAGAGGAGGCGCTGTATGGTTATAAATGATGAATTGTCATCTTTTCTCTCAAGGCAGCTTCTTCCACAGCTACATCTGAAGTAATTTAAGTGATCGTGAAATCATACTCACGCTGATCTTTTCGCTTATTTTACAGAATTTGTGAAGATGATGCAGAATAAGAAGTGATTGTGGAGTCCAAGGAATGAAAAGGTGCAATGATTTCACACGGCCACCCAAGTCTTTTACTCGACTGTGATGGCAGATTTGTATTTAAAAGTGTCCTGAAATGTCAGCACTGGGACAATGCCTTGGGTTGCACGCAAGAATTAAGATGGACAACTGTAAACAGTAGCTGTGTAAGGAAATTTACTAGATAACGAGTTATTGCAAATACGTTTTGGCCGGGCTCAAATAGTTTTCGTTCGCCCCAAATGGAAATAGTGTCACGAAAATAATACTAATGTTTACGATCCAGGCGCCGAGATATACATCTGTGAACAAATGCAACTCTCAATCCATTGATTCGTTCTTTGAACATTACAAATAAATAATTCCTCGTGTTTGTGAGGATACACGAGTTTTGCCAAATCTTATTAATCACGAAAGCAGTAGTTACCAAGCGTCAGTGCCACATTTTGTCTCTGATGAATTGTACAGTCAGAGTTCACGGAGTCGTGTTGTTGAGGAAATAAAGGCAGTGCAAAGGTGCTGGCATCAACGTTGTGATTTCTCTCCATTAGAAGGGTGCTCATTCCGGGCATCCGTGGTTATCACATATGTCTTCTAGTCATTCCATCACCATTGCTATTCCCTATTTTGCATGCAACCAGGCTGAGAGTGAATGCGCCATGGTTGTCTTACACAGTTTTCCACCTCGTTTCTTTGGGGTACCCCATTTTACTCCTGGGTGGGGAATTTCTCATTCATATCTATTTCACTTTAAATTTTATTATATTTGTAATCACTCTCAATATTTGCACGAATGTTCTCCGAAAGAAGTTCTTTAGAGATTAATAAGATTACCCATTGATGCGTTTGCACAGGAATTAAAATGCGTAGACAGAGAGACGGGCATATGAAAGTGCAAGGAGGACGGATAGACGGACACATGCTTCCCCCTCCCTTCTTCTGTGTGTGTGTGTGTGCGTGTGTGTGTGTGTGTGTGTGTGTGTGTGTGTGTGTGTGTGTGCGTGCGTGCGCCTGTATGCGCGCGAGCGCGCGCGCGCGCGTGTGTGTGCGTGTGTGTGTGTGTGTGTGCGTGTGTGTTTGTGTGCGTGTGTGTGCGCGTGTGCGCGTGAGTCTGTGTGTGTGTGTCTGTGTGTGCACGTCTGTGTGTGTGTGTGTGTGTGTGTGTGTGTGCGTGCGCGCGCGCGTGTAGGCCCATGTGTGTTAGTGAGTGAGTGAGTGAGTGAGTGAGTGAGTGAGTGAGTGAGTGAGTGAGTGAGTGAGTGAGTGAGTGAGTGAGTGAGTGAGTGAGTGAGTGAGTGAGTGAGTGAGTGAGTGAGTGAGTGAGTGAGTGAGTGAGTGAGTGAGTGAGTGAGTGAGTGAGTGAGTGAGTGAGTGAGTGAGTGAGTGAGTGAGTGAGTGACCGAGTGAGTGAGTGAGTGCGTGAGTGCGAGAGAGAGCGAGAGAGAGAGAGCGAGAGAGCGAGAAAGTGAGAGCGAGAGACAGAGACACAGAGAGAGAGACAGAGAGACAGAGAGAGAGACAGAGAGAGAGACAGAGAGAGAGACAGAGAGAGAGAGACAGAGAGACAGAAAGACAGAGAGAGAGACAGAGAGAGAGACAGAGAGAGAGACAGAGAGACAGAGAGGGAGAGACATAGAGAGACAGAGAGAGAGAGACAGAGAGAGAGACAGAGAGAGAGACAGAGACAGAGACAGAGAGAGACAGAGACAGAGAGAGAGACAGAGACAGAGAGAGACAGAGACAGAGAGAGAGAGACAGAGAAAGACAGAGAGAGAGACAGAGAGAGAGACAGAGAAAGAGAGACAGAGAAAGAGAGACAGAGAGAGTGATTGATTGTCTATTTGCGGCCGACGACCCATCATGTAGATATATATACATTGGTACAAATTTAAAAACATTAGCGTAACAGTTGTAGTCATAGTAAAATATTTTCTCCTGATAAGAAAGTGACATATCAAAACTCTTCAATATGTGATAAAATTTAAAATAAAATGAAATATGTGCACACCAAGGTTAAATTGTTCACGTATCAATTTTTAGTCTAATGCTCATGAGAGAGAGAGAGAGAGAGAGAGAGAGAGAGAGAGAGAGAGAGAGAGAGAGAGAGAGACAGAGACAGAGACAGAGTCAGAGAGAGGCAGAGACAGAGAGAGAGACAGAGAGAGAGACAGAGAGAGACACAGAGAGAGAGACAGAGAGAGAGACAGAGAGAGAGAGACAGAGAGACACAGAGAGAGACACAGAGAGACATAGACAGACAAACAGACAGACAGACAGACAGACAGACAGACAGACAGACAGACACACAGACAGACAGACACAGACAGACAGGCAGGCAGACAGGACAGACGGACGGACAGACGGACAGACGGGCGGACGGACGGACAGACGGACAGACGGACAGACGGACAGACGGACGGACGGACGGAAAGACAGACAGACAGACAGACAGACAGACAGACAGACAGACAGACAGACAGACAGACAGACAGACAGACAGACAGACAGACAGACAGACGGACGGACGGACGGACGAACAGACGGACGGACGGACGGACTCACAGACGGAGAGACAGACAGACGGACAGACGGACAGACGGACGGACGGACAGACGGACAGACAGACAGACCCACAGACGGATAGACAGACAGACAGACAGACAGACGGATAGACAGACAGACAGACAGATGGATAGACAGACAGACGGATAGACAGACAGACAGACAGACAGACAGACAGACGGACAGACAGACACACAGACAGTCAGACAGACAGACAGACAGACAGACAGACAGGCACACACACAGACACACAGACACAGATACACACAGAAAGAGATATATGGAGAATGAAAGAGAGAGAGATATATAGAGAGAGATAGAGACAGAGAGACACAGAGAGAGAGACAGAGAGAGAGACAGAGAGAGACAGAGACAGAGCGAGACAGATAGAGAGACAGAGAGAGACAGAGAGACAGAGGCAGACAGAAAGAAATGAAAGAGATAGGCGAGACGAGAGAGAGAAATGATAGAGATAGGCGAGACGAGAGAGAAACATGAGAGAGATATATGAGAGAGAAGTTACGGAATAGTAAGAATAAGAGGATGGGATGGACCCAGAGAGGTATAATGGCGTCAACTGACGAAATGAGAGAAGCACCGACACGAGGGGTGTTTGGCAAGACGCTACGAGTGTTTGCTCAAGAAAGGACACCCTTGCCGTCTGTGAAGCATTAAAAAAATTGAGGCCGTGTTCGCATGAGAACTAAGATTTCGCAAGGATAACAGCTGGGCAATGCTGAATGGAAATGTAAACATGCGAACATCCTCCCGTGTGCATGCGTCGGGGAATGATTGCGAAAGGTGGTTCGTCATCGTGCTAATTTCAGGTCCTGTCGCGCATCTAGCAGGACTGAAAACTGAGACTGGACATGCAGTAATTATTTATACTGTATTCATCATCGACGTATATATCAACCCACCCTACTCCCCACCTCCAAAGTTCTCCAATCCCCACCGCGATGTTTATGAATGATTAAACTCTACACTTGATAGGGTAAAGACCTATGACAGCTGGGAAAGACTAGAAAAATAAAATAAATAAATAAATGGGATTCGGCAGTGTAGACAGGAGAAGACAACACGGACCATGATAGAAGTAGCTCAGCTGGTAGAGCATTTCGGGCGCGAATCGAAAGGTCGCAGGTTCAGTCCTCGCCTGTCTGTCCCACGCAGGGCTTCGGTTCTGTATGACAAACACTTGATAGCAGTTTACAAACCAGCCTGACAAAGAACATCTCGGCATTTTCCTCTCATTCGTGAAAAGCACGTGAGACAGCATTGCATTTCCCCTTTTCTTTCGACATGAAGACCTCTGTATCATTTCCCTTCCCGATGAATGAAGAAAAGAGGCGTCCCGAGGAGAATTATGAATTCATTTCATTCGTTCGCAGACTGGCAATACACGATGCTTCAGCAGTAGTTTCAATAATGACGTATGACCACGTTACCCGTGTACTGTTTTGGGTCATAAACTATACTTTTCTGCCACCGGAGAAGATTAAATGTGTGCAAGCGTGGTGAATCTCTCCAATATGCATTTTAGACATCTCTTGGGAGGAAGATCATGCTTTGCAAGACGAGAATTAAGAGCTTCTCAGGCTTACGCCAAATATGTCGCAGACAACACAAGGTTGATGGTTTTCAATGTGCATTACCACGAAAATACCGTCCAAATCCAGACAAAAATGCATTATACTTTAGCAAAGTTTTAAACATCTTTTTCTGCAACCTATTTAACAGATGCACGTGCGCTTAAGGTCGCTTAAATAATGACAGCCATCTGGAGAGGCAATTCCGCTGATTTGCGCCAGACTGATGCAAATAAGATCGTGGAGGCAGTTCAGGGGCGAGTTGCTTTCGCTAGGAACCTTGCAAGATCTTGCTAGGAAAAGGCATGTGTCAACATGTGTCAACATCATGAAAGCAGATGTAAAGGCAGTCAAATGTTTGACACATGTTGACACCGGCCTGCTATTTGCCAACCAGGTAGGCTAAGCAACGCACCCTTGGTCCTGATCCGAGGCCATCTTGTCGGATGCTTGCTTGAATTATCAGAGAATCCACTTCCACCATTGACAAGGAGCTTTCACCAAAGCAAACCTGGACAAAAGTTTAACAACTCCTGGCTTGGATTTTTTAAAAACAGTCCTTTCAACAGTACAATTGCAAGGTTACGCGTAAAAAAATAATTATTGTACAGTTATGCGATTCAACAAAGACTCAGAAACAGCGATACTTGTGATGGTGGTGGTAGTGGTAGTGGCGGTGTGGTGTTGGTGGTGGTGGAGGCGGTGGAGATGGTGGTGGTGGTAATAGTGCTGTTGGTGATGTGAGTATTTGTGATGGTGATGTACCTTGCAATGGTCCTCCCCTCCCTCCTTTATGGATGTGAATCACTGACATTGTATCTAAAGCAAGTCAGAAAGCTGGAAAAATTCCATCTGCAAGCACTCCGCTCCATCCTAAGCATCCAGTGGCAAGACCACATTAGTAACATCGAGGTGCTGGACCAGGCTGAATGTGCCAGCATCGAATCCATGCACATCAATGTCCAACTCTGATAGGTGGGGCATGTCATTCGCATGGAGCAACACCGCATGCCCAGACGTTTACTGTATGGCGAACTTGTGTATGGCAAGAGACGCCAAGGTGGCCCCCCAAAAACGCTCTAAAGACTCCCTCGAAGCCAGTCTCAACTGGTGCATGATCAAACTAAGAGAGTTGGTAGAATGTGCCAGAAATCGAGAACGCTGGTGAGCCATGGTCCACCAAGCTGCCACCCACTTCGAGGAGGCCAGACGTCAAAAACTCATCACCGCAAGAGAGCAGCGCCATCGACCTACACCAGCAGCAACCGAGTTTCAGTGCCCTCCCCTGCCACAGACCCTGC
>JAWQFJ010027261.1:20000-30000 GCA_034096865.1 Theodoxus fluviatilis
GTTAATCTCATCGTCAGGGTGTGTTTAAAATGTTTGCTGAAGGTTATCCAAGAATGTATTTCGGTGGATTATTTACCTACTGTTTGTTTGGCACGAAAAATACAGCGTAAAATAATTTTTGTTTTGACTTCATTCTGCAAATAGTTTGTAATGCCAACTTTCTATACTAGTGCGTGGACATGGATGTGTGTGTGTGTGTGTGTGTGTGTGTGTATGTGTGTGTGTGTATGTTTGTTCGTATATCAGTATGTGTTGGTGTGTGTCTCTATGAGTGTGCATGTTTGCTCGTGTATCAGTGTGTGTATGTGTGTGTGTGTGTGTGTGTGCATGTGCGTGCGCGCGCGCGCGTCTCGTATTAGAATGGTAATAGAGAAGGGAATGCCCAATCGTTTGGGAAGTAGGTAACAGAAATGGAATACTGTATTACATATATTTTGTAGAGCATGGAATCGTCAACCTTTCCCTCTGACAGTTCCACGAAGCGGAGGCTTATAGTTGAAACTGTGGCGATGGCAACTTCCACCACACCTTGTTTGGTTTCAGTTGCGGGCAACTACAGGGGCGTTGGTGCGAGTGCAGATGCGCAGGCGTGTGAGTGCGTGCATATGGAAGCATATATCCATCTTGATGTATATTATTAGCAAGCGCGCTCAGTATGCACATGTGCACACAAGAAACAGTCTTCAGCGCTGGGTTGAAGAACCAGGAAAGCGTTCTCACTCGCAAAAACGGTTTCAAAAATAAATTGATGGTCCAACACTACATGGAGTACTCTGCAAAATTCTAAAATCAACACAGCGTTGTAATCGCCACTACCATAATACTGGCACGCAGTGATGAAAATGTGTACCAGTCATCAGAAAAACAAGATTATCGCCCTTTTAACCTTTGACCGCCCTCCTCTACAATCGCAGAACTTTTATCGATAGAGTCGGCTTGAGAGAATTTCTGTGCTGTATCAGTAAGTCAGGCGTGTTGGCGCTAAAAATCTCCTTGAATAATCACCGAAGGATTTAACTGTGACTCATGATCACATTTCTACATGTAATTCATGACCAAGCAGTCCGATATCTTCCTTCTTTTTTATAGAGATCAGTGGGCGTGACGATGCTTCGACCTTCAAATAAACAGTGCTATATTTCTTCACCATTCAACATAGATCCTCCTCTAGCACAGTTACTCTAGACACGTTGAAGGCAAACAGCCAACCACCGTCGATAGTTCTTCAGGCGAACGACCCAAAGGAACCCTGGGGCCAGCCATTTGTCCGGACACGTCAATCACGGCAGCACGTATTCCAAGCCATTGATATCCATAAGCGTCCGATCATGCCCTAAGAGCATGAGGGGAAGTGGGAAAATTCCCAATGAATCACTGCAGCATGTACCTCTCCATAGCCGCCATTAACAACAAGAAGGGCAAAACCCACACGACTCACCTGCTGAGAGGATGTGGAAAATAGCTGTTTTTTAGACAACATTTATGGCCCCTGCGACCTTGAACTTGAAGCAAGGTCAAGTCACTATGTATGTTTTTTGACGCCTTGTCATCATACACCATCATGCCAAATTGGGTGTTGATAGACTCAATAGTCTTCGAGGAAAAATCCAACGTTAAAGTTTTTTACGGATGACAGGACGCCCGGACGCCCGGACGCCCGGACGGACGACACGGATGACCTAGTATGAAAGTAAAACATGTGTACTACAATGTTATGAAGTTTGAAGAGTTATCTTCCACAGTTCAGGGTCAAGGTCACTTCAAAATATGTATACAATCCAACTTTAAAGAGCTCCTGTGATCTTGACCTTGAAGCAAGGTCAATCAAACTGGTATCAAAAGATAGGGACTACTTTGCCCTATATATCATATATAGGTCAGGTATCCAATCTAAAAAACTTCAGAGAAAATTGGAAAAATGTGAAAAATGGCTGTTTTTTAGACAACATTTATGGCCCCTGCGACCTTGAACTTGAAGCAAGGTCAAGTCACTATGTATGTTTTTTGACGCCTTGTCATCATACACCATCACGCCAAATTGGATGTTGATAGACTTAATAGTCTCCGAGAAAAATCCAACGTTAAAGTTTTTTACGGACGACACCACGCACGGACGGACGACACGGGTGAGTACATAGACTCACTTTTGCTTCGCATGTGAGTCAAAAGTGTCATAACGGTGTAATAATTTCCATGCTGAAAGGTGTTCAGTCGATATGTATTAGAAATGATGTGGCGTAATGGCTGGATTGGGGTCAGATCTGAAGTAGTTCTGTTCAAGTGAGTCACATAAGTCATACACAAGAGAAAAGTGCACTGCGACCAGTAAACATCCTCAAATGTGCACGATCACAGCAGCACCAGAAATAACAATGATGAAATGTCACGTGTTTCGACACGCTGGCTCATGCGAAAATACTGCACGCCCCTTGGGGAATGTTGGAGTTTTGAAAGAAGGAAAATGGGTCACAGCAGAACGATCTCCTAGCTCATCGTTTCCTTGTCTACAGGGAAGAGGAAATACCCTTGGGAACGAGACACTGACAGAGCTGAGTCACATGCCACCCTATGCTTTCATGAGTCTCCAAGAGACAAAGCACTCTCAAAGCACGCTTTCCCTGTCTTCCCAAATGTACTTGTCCAGAGTGTCTCCTAGCTTGACCGAGGTGTTCCCGTTGTTGTTCCTACTGTTGAACGCCTGTCGCTCCACGGTCGACCTCTTGCCAGGAGGACCAAAGAGAGGAGATGTGACAACATTGGACTTGAGTAGACGGTGTTCGACCTCGTCCTTCTCCTTCGCTTGTTTCTTCCGTCGCTTGGCAACCAGGTGGATCATCAGGTGGTGGGCGAAGAAGAAACCGATGCCGGTGCCGACGATGACGCTGATGAAGAGCCAGAGGTTCATGGTCATGACGGCCAGCATGATGAGGTAGCCCAGCAGCACGTACAGCATCTGCTGAAGGGCGCGCCCTAATCTCCAGAGCACTCCTCGAGACGTCCTGCAAGACAGAGCACACAGGCAGTGAGCAGGCGTGTCAGCAGTGGTGGGCTCCCCTGCGTTGCAGTTGTACGACTCTACTTTTCCATCAGGGTACCAGAGGATCAACTCGTGTAAAGGTTGGTGTCTTTGTTTTTTCAATTGCCGTCACGTCGAACCATTTGACATTCGACAGTCTCTCCACCAATCTGTCTTTATTTCATCCATCCATCTATCCTCCGGTGCGTCATTTTGATTATCATCTGTCCTTTTATCCAAACATCTGAGCAACACATATTCAGCCAGCCAGCCAGCCAGCCAGCCAGCCAGCCAGCCAGCCAGCCAGCCAGCCAGTTGCCCGACGATTCATTCATGCATCGACTTGTCCCTCTATCTATTTATTCATCCATCCCTATCCCCTCCAATTAATCTCTTTACCCGATTATACATCCTATCCTTCCACTAGTTTATACACGTACACCAATCTTTACGTCAGTCCCTGCATCCGTTCACTCCTCCATGTGCTCCTTATTCTATAAATCCATCCATCTGTCCGTTCGTCCGTCCATCTATCCACCCACTCATCCGTCTGTCCATCCATCCATTCATCTTTCTTTCCATCATTCACCCATGCAACGTGCCATCCACCCACCACCTGTCCATCGAAACATACGATTTTAATTATGATTTGACTTCAAATCCTAAAGTACTTAATACATCTTGCGTTTCATTCTCCAAAGCACTGATTTCCTTTACTTGAATCAACGTTTTCACGATTTTGTTGCAGTCAATTCGTTGACATGCTTATTTAACAGATTTTGGACAAATATCCTCAACGTACAATTATCCTTAGATATCATTTCTCGGGGATAGGGGGTATGGGGATGGGGCGAAGGAAGGAGGGAGGGAGGGAGGGAGGGAGGGAGGGAGGGAGGGAGGGAGGGAGGGAGGGAGGGAGGGAGGGAGGGAGGGAGGGAGGGAGGGAGGGAAAGACAGAAAGACAGAAAGAGAGAGGGGGTGGGGTGGGAGGCAGGCACAGATTTATAAACATCATTAACTATGCAGGTCGTAGCGAACAAAACCCGCAATTTCACCATGACCATGTGACCAATAAGGAAATAAAGTGGAAAGGCAATACTAAATACTGTGCTATTTCCGGTGCCGGTATTTGGTTATTCATCAAGATGCTGAAGCCACCGTTGAAAAATTGTGCGTCCTAAAGTTTGAAATAATTGAAGGAGATGAATGGACGCGATTCTGAAGTCGTTGAAAGGTGACCGATTAACACGAAACGAACACTGCAGATTAGCAATGGCGCGTTTTCGGTCGCTGGAGTTATCCCCCTTGCTGAAAAAAGTAGTCGATCGCCTTGAAAAGTTAAGGATTTCGGGAGAACACATGTCCTCCACCAGATGTCTTCCCACCATAGGACACAACACAACAGCCTGTATCGTGACAGACTAAGACAGCTGGAGATGTGATTAAGTGTGCAGCGACAACAAATGTTATTATGTTACCGGAAATCGCTGATGGCCTTCGCACACAAAGCAACCAAAATCACTTGCCACGTTGCTTGCAGCAGGTTGCCTTCCATCGTGGCGGGCAATGCTGGAGACTGAGCAGGTGCTCTGTGATTGGTGGATTCACAGAGCATGGCATGCCACTGTCCCAGAAATTAGAACGGATTTTACGGCGAGCAACTCAGTTACCGGTGGCCTGGAAAGTTGATTGGAATGCCAGTTGCTTTCAACCGACACCGCACACGAAGTAATGCATGAGAAGCACTAGAGATGAATGAGTGGAATTGCCTCGTGTGGAAAGGCCTTAAGACCGAAGGTGCAGTAAGGCAGGTAACTTCCTCCCCCCCCCCCCTCTCCACCCCCCCCCCCTCCCTCCCTCCAACATGCCAAGGATCGAGTCTTTATTGCAAACCACGGGCAACCACATGTAAGTCTATTCAGTGCTATTTGTTTTTGATGGAATCCTTTTACAGCTGTGCTGATATTCGTTAGTCTCGCCGTACGTTTCGCTCTGATTACTGGCAGGATTCTTCCTCAGACGCAAGAAGAGATGCTTGTTTACATCACACTGCGCTATCAACAAAACCTTTTGTCCATGAGGAACTGTTTTCCCTCAGAACACATCTGTCCAAAAAGCACAGCATAATGTCGTAGCTTGGCTGGATGGATTGATGGAATTTAGGAGCCTATCAGCCTTGTTGGTTATATAAGTCCACAACGTTAATAAACACCCATCTTTATCAAGGTATTAAAACTCTCCACGACAGTGGAATCTAGTACAATTCACTTAATCAGTCACATGATATCCATTAAATCGAGTCCCACTGCCCATCAGCCCGGCAAAGGCTGTGTAGAAATTTCAACACGAAAAAGCATAAAGGCAATGGGGCAAAATTCACATATCAATTTATCATGTCACCCACAAAGCATTTAGGGATGGATGGATGGATGAGCTCAAGGGCTCATCAGCCTTGAAGGCTACGACGTACTTCCACCGTATAAAATGTGCAATTAAAAGATTACCTCAGAAGAGGTAAGTGGAGAAATATCGAAAACAATGAAGACATAGTACGACTCATAGACTAGAATAATATTCAGAATCTATCAAAACATTTATCACAGCAAGAGGATTTAAAAAATGTCTGACAGACTGCTTGACCCATTCCGTAGATGAGCAAGACGTGGACACTCCACCAGAACGTGCCGCATGGTGAGCCTGCACTGGCAGGTGCGGCACTCCGGTGGAGGCTCCGACCGCAACAAACAGGAGTGGGTCAGAACAGAATGGCCGATCCGGGAACACGCCGTAGCAGGAGAAGAGACAAGTTGCTGGGTATCCTAATACGCAGTACAATAAATGGTTATAAGGCCTCAAAAGCCCAGTGGCCAGGGGGGCCAGGTGATGAGGGGCGCATCAGGCGGCTCCGGCCCATTGTCGCACTTGTGGAGGCAGCTTTCCTGAGTAAACTCTGTATACTGTCTGCCTCCGGCCCAGTTTCTGTGCTATATTTTATTTTCAACGGGAGAGGTAGGGAAGGGGTGGGGGGGCGGGGGTGGGGGGTGGGGGGGCGGTGTGTGTGTGTGTGTGTGTGTGTGTGTGGAGCGGGAATGGGTGGGGGTGGGGTGGAGGAGGGAAAGTGGGAGTTAAGGGTTGGGTGCATATATAAGATGCGAGTAGCAGAGAGGGGGAAAGACGAAGGCAACTCTGAACTCCTGAAGGATAAAATGAATTTCTTGGCTTTATTCACACGGCAACGTAATCTCGCTTGGTCTGTAGTTTTCATGCACCTGCCAATTCCACTCCGACAGAATAAAATTGGGTTATCTATTTTCAAAAGAAACATTTTTCTCCAAATATACAAAGAGAAATATTTGTAAAGACAACGCAGAGATAAGTACCGGCAAGACTTACCCGAGGTTTTGCTGCTGGAAGACCCAAGAGTTGTCCTGGAAGACAAGGCCGGCAGCGAAGAGCTGGTAGAGAATGGCTAGGATGGCCGCCACGCCCACCGCTGCAGCCAGGCCTGCGTGTACAGGCGAAGGTCAAGGTGAATGACTATTCATGTAAACGCCAAGTCAGGATTGTGAATTTACACAGCGACTAATCCCTCTTATCTGGATTTCAAACTGTTTTCGTTTGAACGTATACCCCGTCACCACCCCATTCTCTCCCTTTCCGCAGAGTCACTTAATCATTTTACTGGCACCTGACTCCAGACAAAGAAAGACACGATGCACAGACAGTTAACCTGCCAGAGGCGGGCTTCCCAGGACTATGTGGGGCTCTGTAGACAGAGCGTTTGACCTGCAGTCGCTTGCAGCTGACGGGTACGGTGTTCGAAGCTGCACAGATCTCAGAGTTGCAACCTTGGGCAGGGTGCTTCACCCACACTGCCTCTCCTTCCTAGGGCAGGGTGCTTCACCCACACTGCCTCTCCTGCCTAGGGCAAGGTGCTTCACCCACACTGCCTCTCCTGCCTTGGGCAAGGTGCTTCACCCACACTGCCTCTCCTGCCTTGGGCAAGGTGCTTCACCCACACTGCCTCTCCTGCCTTGGGCAAGCTGCTTCACCCACACTGCCTCTCCTGCCTTGGGCAAGCTGCTTCACCCACACTGCCTCTCCTGCCTTGGGCAAGCTGCTTCACCCACACTGCCTCTCCTGCCTTGGGCAAGCTGCTTCACCCACACTGCCTCTCCTGCCTTGGGCAAGCTGCTTCACCCACACTGCCTCTCCTGCCTTGGGCAAGCTGCTTCACCCACACTGCCTCTCCTGCCTTGGGCAAGCTGCTTCACCCACACTGCCTCTCCTGCCTTGGGCAAGCTGCTTCACCCACACTGCCTCTCCTCCTGCCTTGGGCAAGGTGCTTCACCCACACTGCCTCTCCTGCCTTGGGCAAGGTGCTTCACCCACACTGCCTCTCCTTCCTTGGGCAAGGTGCTTCACCCACACTGCCTCTCCTTCCTTGGGCAAGGTGCTTCACCCACACTGCCTCTCCTGCCTAGGGCAAGGTGCTTCACCCACACTGCCTCTCCTACCGAGGTGTAAAACCGGTCACTGGGCGCTGCACAGTGGCGACCAGGGGGTGAAAATTCCCCCAAAGATAAATTACCCCCAAAAGGACAAAGTAAAGATTATTATTATTATCATATGCAATCTAAAGCAATCCAAAAGTCGTCCAATCAGTCAATTCTTGTCATATATCGATTTCCAAAACCAGACACTGTCATCTTTGTCGCCCTAAGTTCGATACCGACTCCTTAATGATTGACAGTGATCGCTTAAAACTAGTACTGGGAACGCCCTTTGGATTGCTTTTCCATAGTCCAGGCAACCCGTCTCTGCATTGTCTACCATCCATGGGAGAGTATTCCGACCCGGTGCTGCCTTATGGCTGCAGTGAAGTTTCACAGCACTTCAATCTGTCTTCGCTGCCCACACAGGCACCATGTTTTATTCCTTGGTGGTAACATGCGGCATTATACTGATACCGAGAATTAATGCAGCATGTGTCACTCGTCATGGAAAATCACCCAGCAGATTTGTGTGAACACAGAGTCCTGCCCTCTTCCCTTAGTAATGCAGTGTCCTGACCAGTTTCAGATCGGCTTTCTCTCGATGAGAGAAACTGAATGTATTAAAGAAAAGAAGGAGCGCTGTTTTGAGGATCATCTATCGGTATAGTTGAGTCTTAAGCTTCGAATTTGTTATCTGTCAGTCATGTTGATTTCTTTTTTTTTCTCTCTCTCTGTTCACTCCTGCTCAGCTGCTATCCGTTTTATATGAGGGCATTTGCCTGAAAACTTGTTTCCCCTGTTTTGTTTAGTTCATTAAAAAAAGCACACTTCTTACTTGCAGCTTCAGTAAACAAGTCTAAGTACCAAGCCCTTTGTTTATATATTTTAGCGATTGTGAGCTCGTCGACAACTAACCAAAACTAATGGCTCTTTTCCCTCATGCAATGGTAAAACAGTAATAATTAATTAGCCACGCCATCATGATTAAGTGGATAATGCTAAGATGTAATCAACTGTTCTGAGATTGCTTTAATTCGCGACTTTTCTCAAGTGCATCAAGCAAAAGTTTTAAAAGTTAAAGATAGTACGAAAACGCAGGAGTGACAAAAAGATCTGTGCGATGTATGTACCAGCCATTGTTTGCACGTGATTCGCAGACATTTATTTGATTCACAGTCGTGTGCACACAGATGAACATAAGCAAAAAACTTCATCCTGCAAGCTACAAATCTAGTACAGTCCCAAGTTTGCACGTCTTCTTTGTAGACGATCGTAAACGATGAACCCTTCGACTCAGTCTTTCCTCTTTTACCTACAGTGACTATCTCAACCACGACGACGAAGCGAAGTCTACCGTAGGAGCGAGTCGGCTCAGATTAACTTGGGTCAAAGATCGTGGAGTCTCTTCCTGTTGTTCTCTCTGTCCTGCGTGGTCACCCTCTAATTAGCCATAGCAGAGCATGCGTGACTGAATCGCCGTGAAACACGATCGAGCGTTAATGGGGATTGCGCCTTGGGGGGGGGGGGGGGGGGGGGGGCGTCATTTGTGGGTCAGCCTCCTTGGTGTCCAGCAAACTGAGAGCCAGGAATGTGGGCCTCACACAATTGATCGAGTACCTTTCCCCGTGTACTAGGGCTCCTCTCTATAGGCGTTCCCCGTGTCTTGTTTGCCTCAAGGCTTCCTCGCAAGCTAACCCTTTTTGCGGCGTGGAGATATTTGCTGTTGTGATAGAGCAGTACTGTAGGTAAAGGCGTGCTTTTACATAGCGACTTATCACGCATGTTCGAGTCTTAAAGCGCTCTACACTTTACGGATAACTGATACGTGTCGTGAGGCTATGGCGTAGACAGATGCAGTGGCAGGTTGTAAATGGAGTGCGATGGCGCATATATACATTCTTCATGTCACCACTTTTTGCTCCATGTATTTGCTTATTTATGGGAACCTTATCAAGCTTGACTGAATTTCTATAGCATTTTCGCTTTTCTTATCAAGTTTTCTTTTCCAATCTTCGCATACTGTTGCTTACCGCGCATTCTTGTCCTCATTGATTCTACTTAAACTTCCTAAAGTGACGTAAGACACCGGATGTTCTGTTGGAAAAGCTTTTCCAGTGTCTTGTGTAGTATTTTCGTGGCGTCTTGTATGGTATTAGGTATCGGCCCTCTTTGCCCGGCGTGAAAATATTTTCTGTTGTGATAAATAATTATTGAGACTGATTGGTGACGTGTGACCATTACGCTGACAGATGCAGCGATAGGTTACCAATAAAGTTTCATTAAAATGTCGCCGATAGGCCCTTTTGCCCCACGCACAAGTTTTTTCAGGGTACGATTTTCTGATCGTGTACTTTTTCCACGCTTGACTGATTTTCTACAGCATTTTCGGCTTATCTGATCACTATTTCTTTCCTGGTCTTATACTGCAGCTTTCCACGTATCCTTGATGCTATTCATATTTCTCTTTGAAACATGAGATGCAGGGTAT
>JAWQFJ010027261.1:37500-39384 GCA_034096865.1 Theodoxus fluviatilis
GGAAATGTTGGTTACAGCGACCATTTTAGCGTCACTACCCTCCAATTGCTATTTTTCTCCCCTCCTCTTTAACTCTAACCAAGTCCACAACCCTCTATACTTACTGCCCCTCCCTCTCCCCTACCCATCCTTCCTTTGTTCTCTTCTCCGTCACCTCCCCACGACCCCACTGCCTCGATCTCCTCTAACACAACAGTTTCAAGACTCTCCTCAATTGCATGTAAACCTGCCTTGCAACCTTCCACCTACTTTTCCTTTCTCTC
Source organism: Theodoxus fluviatilis (assembly GCA_034096865.1). Taxonomy (NCBI): domain Eukaryota; kingdom Metazoa; phylum Mollusca; class Gastropoda; order Cycloneritida; family Neritidae; genus Theodoxus; species Theodoxus fluviatilis. Next base: position 37,764 of record JAWQFJ010027261.1, read on the forward strand.
CCCCCCGTCCCGTCCCCCCTCCCCCCCCCCCCCCCCCCCTGTTTCTCCTCTCGACAGCTAATCCCCTCTTCACTTCCCTTGACTTTCAAGAGTTTGAAAGGACAGGTCTTTGAGTCAACATAAAGAGATTTGAAGAAAGCCACGAGAACACGAGAGCATTGTGTGGGACTTGGGTAGTGCTTCCTAGTTGGATTGAGACTGAAGGGGACCAGACTGGTTAGAGGTGGTTGGTGATCAGACTTCTTTGAAAGTCGTGCCTGTGGGGAGAAGAAGGGAGAAAGGGGATGGGGGGTTGGGGATAGGGGATGGGGATAGAGGGAAAGGGGTCGATGCAAATTTGAAAAAGAATGCAGGTTAAGGAGCCAGTTCATTTCTTTATGCCACCACTCTCTCTCTCTCTCTCTCTCTCTCTCTCTCTCTCTCTCTCTCTCTCTCTCTCTCTCTCTCTCTCTCTCTCTCTCTCACTCCCTCTCTCTCTCTCTCTCTCTCTCTCTCTCCCTCCCCTCAATGCAATGCAATGCAATGCTGACTTGTCTTAAAGGCATTAACAGGATAAATCACTGTTTTATTACTTTTACATCTTGCACGGAGAATAGGGCGTTCATGTCTGTACCGTGTGTCCATGGTAATTTATAATGGATCAGAAAAGTTTGTGCATTAAAACCATATCCTCAGGCACTGAGCATTTCATCAATGCGCTGACGTTCCATTTACTGCATTCACGAGAAGATGGCCACGGGCATGCGCATAATAGTGCAAACTGAAAACAGGTGTTAGCACTTGGAAGAGGGAAGTGCCTTTGCAAATGGGAGACGGGTGGTGGGTGGCTGGGTAATGTGGGCTGATGACGTACGCAATTGCCTGTGTAAAGAAGTTGAGGCGAAAGGGTGGAGCAGGGTGGGGACCTTGATGGGTAAGAACGCGGGGTTGTTTTGGAGAAGGGAAGTTGCTCGGGTCGGAGACAGGATCAAACTGGTGGGGGAGAGAGGGACAATACGGACACGGGTAGGATTGCAAATAAGTTTCCGGGTGGCTGGAGATGGGAGGGGTCGGTAACTGCAGGAGCAAAAGGCTGTCTCGGAAAACTCGTTTGATATGACCTTGACCTTGTTTTTGTCGTCACCGGCACGCAAGATTCGAAATGCAATGAAGGAAGTGGCAGGGGGTGGAGGTGGGTGGGGATGGGGGTGGGGTAGGGTGGGGATGGGGGTGGGGGAGGGAAGAATACGGGGTTCGAATTTTGTGAAGGGAGACCTTCACTAGAGGATAGTAATTGCAGTGTGTAGGATTTGAAGATTTCATAGACCAGCAAGGGAAAGGCGTTTTTGCGATGTTGCGATGTTAGCGTAAGAGATTAAATTATTAAACCTTCGACAAATTCTTCAGGAATATATTTCAGGACTGAAAGATCCCAGTCATGAATAGAAATGAAGGACAATGACGTAGACAGAAAAAAGGAAGAATCTGAAGGATACTGAAAGAGGCATTTAAAATTAAATCGTCGATTTTCACAATTCTGTCGAGAAAATGATTCGAGTGAAAAAAAAGAAAAAAAAAAAAAAGAAATGAGGGACAAACAGCTCTCTTGTACTTTTTATTTAATTATTGCTGCCTGCTCGCA
>JAWQFJ010027262.1:0-5000 GCA_034096865.1 Theodoxus fluviatilis
CACACTTGTTTGCCTTCTTCAATGACAATGCCATAAAACCGGTCAGCCGTTCCAGCCCCTTACGTTTGACGAGTCCCCATGCGGGCTGCACCTTCCCTTTGTACACACCTTGGTCCTCTGGCACCTTGACGGTGGTGGTGAGGGAGAGCTGGGCGCCATTCAGGCTGTAGCGAGCGTCACTCAACCCCACTGCAGAGGCGTTGAAAGTCAGTCGACTGCAGCCCATGCTCTGGAGACAAAGGGGTGTGGGCAAAATCATCGGAGGCGGATTTCGTAGACTATGGATATGCAGCCCAAAGCAACCCAAAGGGTGTTTCCGATATCATACTGAAAACAAAAAAGCGTGGACAGCAACCGACAACGTGTCTCTTGAGCCAAAATGGCCCTAAAAAGAGCCGTTTATAGGTAGGCGTATACTGATGGGGGTAGAGCCTCCCGCCCCGGGATGTAGAGCGACGAGTCACAAGGACGTGGCAGCTCTGACTCTGTGGCAGTGGCAAGGCTCCGTCCCTGCTGGCAGGTATACGTAGTGATGTCCTCCTTTGGCGTCGTGGCAAGCTTTCGGAAAACTTCCTTCTTCAGGCCAAGTGTAAGAGAGGCTGGCGGGTGACGGCTTAAATAGGGAATGGTTGGCCAGCCTCTCTCACACTTGGCCTGAAGAAGGAAGTTTTCCGAAAGCTTGCCACGACGCCAAAAGAGGACATCACTACGTATACCTGCCAGCAGGGACGGAGCCTTGCCACTGCCACAGAGTCAGAGCTGCCACGTCCTTGTGACTCGTCGCTCTACATCCCGGGGCGGGAGGCTCTACCCCCATCAGTATACGCCTGCCTTTAAACGGCCCTTTTCAGGGCCATTTTGGCTCAAGAGAGAATACGTTGTCGGTTGCTGTCCACGCTTTTTTGTTTTCAGTCAGTATTTCAGCCGACCCCGGCACCTCATTCTTTATCCGATATCATAGTGATCGCTCTAATCATACAGGAGTCGGTATCAACATTTGGAAGAAAAGGCAGAGTGCTTGGTTTCAGAAACAGATTTATTACAAGAACTGACTGGTGGGACGTTGTGGCTGATAACAGCAATCACTTTTTAAAAGACCGGAAGCGTATTTTCCGTGAAGTGTATTTTTTACACCTCAAAGTGATGTCACTTTCTCTCATATGCCCATCGGAAAACAGGGGAAGTTCAAAATCATAAGCTGGTATTACTAATAACGCTGGGGACGACGACGACGACGACGACATCAGTTCAAGTGATCATTAGACGTCTCCTACCTGCAGGTCGTCGTTGATCACTGTTGTAGGACGTTTGAGACTGGCTCTGGTTGCCCAGGGAAACCGGAAGGAGTCAACGACCGTCGCCTCCAGATTTACGTGACCCCGTCTCTTTCGTCCCTCGGTATCCCTGTAACCATTGGCAACAACGTCGTCATGGAGAAGGTAATGAAGTAAGACTGTTATAAAAATAATGTACCTTCAATTATTATTTCATTACACTGTTGTGCCACTGGATGTAAATAGAGCAAGAAAGAGGCAGTGAGGTTGATGATCTGAGCAACTCTCCCTCACTATAATCAAACTCTAGCCCAAGTCATCCATCCACACAGAAAACGAGCTGATCTTTCAATTGTGCCTTTTTCTTGTTTAGCGAAAGGTACATCACATGTAATATTACATGACACAAAAGTTTGAAGGGACTGTCCTACCTCGATCCTTTCAGGAAACACTGGGGAACTCCGCCACTTCAAGGGCTGATATAATTGCTCTTATCACTGTCATCCAGTACAGACCATCTCAAGCTACGCCAGACTGGAAGGTTCAGTCAAGCATATTTCACCTGAGGCAGGCCGTGACATCCACCATGGATTCTGTGACTGGAATGAAGGTCGGGGCTTTGACCTCAATGTGATAGTCCGTCTCCACTGCAAACAGTGCAGCAGTGCTATTGACCAGGGCATGTGCAGGACTGACACGCAGATGTGCAGATGACTCTCTAGGTCAACAAGTAATCCTTCATAAATGAAATATGCCAACAACAATTCAGAAATATTATCTTCAGTAGTATTTCAAGCTTGTGCATTCGTACCAAAAGCAACTGCAACAACCTGTCGACTTATTGCGACAAAATTTATTATGCTTAACTTTATGTAGTGTTGCTGGAGTAAACTTAAAGGAAGTTTGTCCCGTTTCAGCAGTACATAGTCATCAATATTCATTATAGTATCAGTGCGCGATCGTGTTTCGAGTGATGTTGGTACTTTTAACCTTTTAATCTCCAATTAATGGAATAACATGCTGCTTTAAGACGCACTACATACAGGTGCGGCCTTATTTTTGTCAGTCATTGCACACTTCAGGGCCACCGATAGGTAATGAATCGTGACACACAGATTTGCAAGGTGCAGCAAATGTTGTAATGCTGGCACGGTAGACGGCACTTGTCCAACAACACTTATACACAGTACTCTGTAAAGCATGTAGCGATAGGATTGGGATGGGATGGTGCTTCCAAGCATCAGGTCCAAAAAGGTCAGTCTTACGTTTGGGCAAGACGAGGAAGCGCTTGACCACGGGCTGCTGACCACTGATGAGAACTCGCACTGTCCAGGAGCCGCTGACCACTGCCGAAGCCAGAGGAAAGTGGAACTCGGCAAAGCCTGCAGGAAGAGGAGGGTTGCAGGGGAAGTGATGACGTATGAAGAAGCGAGAGTTACAAGGCCGCTGAAAAGAGGTCTGATTCACCTAACAGCATTCTAAAACATATGTCTGCCTGCAACCTTGGTATGTTAACAACAGAGCACCGGAGGGTTTTAATTTATTTTTAAGTCGCTTGTATTACGAAGACAAAGATGGATAAAAGTGATTTAAGTGAGAAAAGCACAAATATTCAACCAAAATGACTACGTCGGAACGAATGAGGAATAAATGAGAGAGCCTGAAATGACTTTTTAAGTTCAAGATTTGCGCTTTTCTCACTTTTAGTACTTTTATTGGTTTTTGTTTGAGTAATGCAAACGGCTTGGAGAGGTGGGGGTGGGGGGTGGGGGTGGGGATGGGGGTTGGGTGGGGGTGGGGGACGCTTACTGTGCTTTGTTGTCACTTGAGAGCATCAGACAATAATTTAAAGATAAGTGGAAGCAACCATATTCTTTCCAGATCAGAAATGTTGTTGTGTAAAATGTCGTGAGTGGTTTGTGAAGTGGTTTTTTGTGAACTGCAGGGTTTCATTGTGTCGTGTTAGTAAGATGTGACTCTCTGACCGTCTTTTCTTTTGTCTTTGAATGTTTCTCTTTGTAAAGGGATGTAAATCAACAATATCAAATCACAAGTAGAAACACGTTTTTTCACACAACACCTACCGTTTTTACTGACCACTTGAGTCCATTTTGGTGACCACTGCTTCATTGTGGTCATTCTTGGGTCAAACAATACAATTTGGTGGATCTGAGGAGAAATTTTAATGGAGGTCAAACATATCATTAGGTAAAAGTATAGTAATCAGAAATGTAGAGTCGAAAACAGATTACTTAATAATCTGCATCGTTGCTGTTCGATGGTAACCGTGTATCTGCAAATTTAGTCATTTTACTGGTGCGGCCCAGAAAAAAATTTCTCGTCTGCTCACTTCTTTGATAATTTAATGACTGTCTATTGTTGTAGACGGAAGACATTTCATAATCATCATCATCATCATTGTCGTCATCGTCATCATGATCGTCGTTGTCGTCATCGTCATCATCATCATCGTCGTCGTCGTCGTCGTCATCATCATCATTTTCAATTATCATCATCATCATCATCATCATCATCATCATCATCATCATCATCATCATCATCATCTTCATTTTTGTCCTTTTTTGAAGAAACTTTTTGGGGGATTTCATCCCCGGATGCCGCTGCACAGTGCCCAGTGACAGGTTTTACTCCTAGGTTTTACTCCTAGGTTTTACTCCTAGGTTTTACTCCTAGGTTTTACTCCCAGGTTTTACTCCTAGGTTTTACTCCTAGGTTTTACTCCTAGGTTTTACTCCCAGGTTTTACTCCTAGGTTTTACTCCTAGGTTTTACTCCTAGGTTTTACTCCCAGGTTTTACTCCCAGGTTTTACTCCCAGGTTTTACTCCTAGGTTTTACTCCTAGGTTTTACTCCTAGGTTTTACTCCTAGGTTATACTCCTAGGTTTTACTCCTTGATAGCAGACTCGTAACAGATCAGTTTGAGAGGTTTAAGCGGGAAATCTATAATGGGTCATTTATTGTAGTTAAACCGTACGACAAAGACGATAAATGTCTGCTTTCGCATGCACATGACCTTGCTTGCGCGTCCTTAAAGTATATTTCTGAGTGGACGTTTTTGCATGCACATGGTTTGCTTGTATCATTACAATGTTTTTATTACAAGGTGCTTTTGTGAGCGCATGAAACGACAATATATCTCTAGCGGAGGCAGAAGTAAAAACCATCGGAAAAGCAAACACTCTCTAATGACCTACTCATAAACACATCAACTTTTGATTTGTTTTGAATAGGCACTTATATTGTGTTAGCTTTTCCGAGGGTCGTTACCTCCGATAGTTCGTGATGTATCGTCATTTCATATCCTGAACACCATCGGCAGCATTTTGTCAAAGACAACATATCTGTGTGCATGGATATTTTGGACTGCACCAACATTTGCAAGCGCATGGATTCCCTCAAGGTGACCGTTTCAAACTCAATGGTTGGAATTCATTTGAAACACACAAGAGAAGACACGAAAACACTCACAAAATAACTTTCTCAGATTGGAAGGGATTGCGTGAGTGAAGGAGGAAAGAACGAACGAACGTATGCAGGAATGAATGAATGATTGATTGAATGAATACATAAATGAATGGATAATTATACTGATGAAAACACTCTAACAAAACAAGCAGAAAACGAGTAATCACAAGGTATATCTTCGCGTGTTTGCCAACCGAATCGCTTGTGTAATATCATTGAAGAATACCTACAGAGGTGAAC
>JAWQFJ010027262.1:10000-20731 GCA_034096865.1 Theodoxus fluviatilis
GGATTTATTTGCAAGTATATTTCAAATAATGAAGTATCTGGATGTTTGTGACTTGCTGTAATGATGATGGAAAAAAATCTCCATTTGGCCATTACCATGGCCTTGCAGTGCTGGTTTTTGTGCCTTGCGTGCTCAGTGAGTTACGTGCCGCATTATGGGTAACATTGTATTTGTAGCTGCATGGAAAAGAAATGGCTCCGTATCTACCCTACCTTTCTCTGGATTACGTCAGGTGTGGTAACTGCAAGAATTACAGTGAAAACTTTATCATTTCCACGGAGCAGTCAAACAGATTGCAGATCTTTTTTAAATCACAGCATCTCTCAATTCTCATAATGAATTTTCCTCTCTCGAACAACAAACATCGACTACACATCGTCACTATTTTTGTCAAGGTTGCTTCGAAATCCAGAGAGCGTGCTTGCCTGTCTGCAGGCGTCTTTTTTGTTGGTGCGCTGTTTTCATGTTTAATTTTTTACACCCGTTCGTTCGTTGTAACGAAAACCGACCGTTTCCTCCCGCGGGAAACAGGCATAGAGTGCCATGACTCGGTTGGCATAAAAAACGTAACTTCCTGGTACGATGTGAAGCAGGGTCGCCTCGGTCGCAGTTGTAAATTTCTCTGAGCTAACGTTACAGAATTCGAAAACGACGCTTTCTAATACATGAAGGGCTTTGAACCATTAGAAAGAATCTACACACGAACTGATCCTATGCTGTATGAAAACACAATACAATTATACATGCACTAGATAATGTGATCAAAGTGTCATAATGGAAGTTTTCTTCCGGGAATGCAACGCATGGTGGTTATTACGATTTAGACATTATCTCGAGGTCAAGGAGTAGAATTGCAAAAGCACTTTGAAAATGTTATTCGATGTGCCGCATCTACACGTAAATATTTCAAGAAATGTCCCATTCTTGTTATCGAAAGTGCGTAAAAAACTTTAAAATGTGCGGTTCATGTGGAATTCGTCGTTTAAAAAAAGCAGTTCATTTTGGTGGAATGGAAAGATATGCTTTGCTTTGAGGGCACACAGGATACGTCGCCGAAGTTTGTCACGATGAATGAATATTGTCCGTTTCATATATCACGTTGTTCCTTTGATTAACAAATCCATCCAAATGGGCAAAAGGTTTGTTCAAAGTGGAAAGCAGGTGGGGCACGTAACAATAACCATCGAGTATGCAACAACCTTCCACTAATGTGAAACAAATGACGTATAAACCATGTTGTAGTTGCTTGTAATTTTTTGTTTCATGGATGCCTAAAGTTAATTATCAACGTGCCCATGCTGCATTTTTGCTGGCAATCCAAACCCAACCAAATTCAGCAGTCTAAGGTCTGTACTGTTCGGAAGAGGTCACGCCGACACAACGTATGTAAACCAATATCAGCTGTACAGAACAGAGGCCACAGGAACCATAACATTCTCTGTGGAGAATGGTAGGAACGAAAAGGCAGGCAACTCCAGGGTTGTTAGAGTGCAAGAACTCAGAGAACAGCCAAGACAAAGCGGATACTCACTTTCTGGCCACTGCAAGTCCACTCACAAGGGAGTAGATTAGGAAAAGCAGCTGCCTCATGCTGGCATCAGGCACCTCGTCCTCAGCAGCTGTGTGGCTCCACCAGGAAGCTACTCACAGACAGGGCAGTGCCACCGCGATCTGCCCCAGCACCCCTGGCCCCCCCTTGTGACGTAGGCAGGAACCATAGAGCTATAGCATGCTTTGGGGAAGAGGGTTGGGAGCCAGGGCAATTGTAGCTCTAGAGGTACCTGCTCTGGAGGCCACAAGAATCCCAGTCCGTCACCAGACATCTGTGGAACGGCTATTGTTTACTTCCAGAGTTTATAGCAAAAAAAGTATATAGGATCTTTGCTTCATCTGCTTCCATGCCAGAAAAATGCATGGTCTTGGAAATTCTGGGCTCCTAAGAAAGATATGCACTTGATGTGGCGCCCTCATTTAATTACAGCAGCTATGGGTGTCTGGAATGTAATCCATGACGAGTATAACGATGAACAGCTTAACAAAAAAACTTCCTTGATAAAACAATGATTATTTATGAGAAAGAAAAGAGGAGGGGAAAATGGAGGAATTAGCACTACCTCCAACACTGTATATGTAACATCACATCCGTGTTTCAAGTGACTACGCTCTCTGTCACCAGTCCTTAATTATTACTAATGGCTTTGCACAGAGGCTCTACTCCGCCTTGTTTTCGCTCCCCATTCCTTGTCTATTGAAGTTTCCGAGGTATGTTCTAACTGGACGTAGTAACTAGAGTGAACGAAGGCCAAACCGAACTTCGCAAACTTGTGTTCGGGACCGCTGCATACGAATTGGCCGAAGTGGATCAAAATTACAGCGTAGACTTTCCACGACTCCCAAGCGAAAGAAAGATCTGATATGATCAGTCAGAATTCAGTTTCAATCTAAATCTCCTCCAAGCTTGTATATATCGGACTTCGAAGAACACGATCATCTAAGTCTACTTCGAATTTCGGGCACTTGGCACACCCTAGAAATCACATACGCGAAGTCGAAACTTCGTTGTAGTAGACTGAAGCTTCGCCCAATTAGAGCACAACTTTTAAACCTTAATTCGCTCTCACTGCCCCTTGCCCCTGGTTGAGAGGGTAGGTGCCCGTGTGGCCAACCCTAGTGAGGTTTTGAATGGGCTCTGGCGTGTTGATTCACGCTCCTTGCAGGAGGCTCAGGCTACACTAGAAATCAGGAAAGCTGTTGGAGGAGGGACTTTCGAGGACATGCCACAGAGAGACACTAACACACAAAACGTGTAAAGTTGTATGAGTTCTTTATTCGGGAACATGTGCCCTGTCATGCCCTACTAGCATCTGCCAAATGAGGAGAGAAGAAGTTGTTCTGCTGCAGTACCTCCTCACACAGGAAACAAGAAGGGCAAAGCCCATACGACTCACATGCTTGACCTTGACCTTTACATGACCTTGACCTTCAGGTGACCTTCAAGGTCAAGGCCAATCAACTACACCTAGCAATGACATCATACACTAAACTAAGGAATGCTTTACACATTTTTCCTACCAAAATACATGTGGCCTTGACCCAAGGTCAAGGTCATTCAAGGTCATGCAACACAAAGCTGTTAATTCAAGACATAGGAAGCACAATGGTGCTTATTGGCACTTTCTACCATGAGATATGGTCACTTTTAGTGGTTCACTACCCCATTTTGGTCACATTTCATAAGGGTCAAAGTGACCTTGACCTTGATGATATGTGACCAAATGTGTCTTATGATGAAAGTATAACATGTGCCCCACATAATTATTAAGTTTGAAACAGTTATCTTCCATAGTTCAGGGTCAAGGTCACTTCAAAATATGTATACAATCCAACTTTGAAGAGCTCCTTGAAGCAAGGTCAACCAAACTGGTATAAAAAAATAGGGCTTACTTTGCCCTATATACCATGTATAGGTGAGGTATCCAATCTCAAAAACTTCAGAGAAAATTGAGAAAATGTGAAAAATGGCTGTTTTTTAGACAACATTTATGGCTCCTGCGACCTTGACCTTGAAGCAAGGTCAAGTCACTATGTATGTTTTTTGAGGCCTTGTCATCATACACCATCATGCCAAATTGGGTGTTGATAGACTTAATAGTCTCCGAGAAAAATCCTACGTTTAAGTTTTTTACGCCCGGACGGACGGACGGACGGACGGACGACACGGGTGAGTACATAGACTCACTTTTGCTTCGCATGTGAGTCAAAAACCCGGATACCTGTGAGGGCTGAGATGGGTCATGGACGCTTCGCCCCATTTGCCTGTTCGCCCCAACCTCTTCGCCCCACATTCTTGCCTGTTCGCCCCACATTCTTGCCTGTTCGCCCCACTATCCTGGACTCTTCGCCCCACTATCTAAACCGCTTCGCCCCACAATCCAAACTCGAGTAAATGCCGGAAAACACCTACAAAAACCATGAAAATGTCAATTTTAATCATTAGTTTTTGTTGTGCGAATTGATTTTCCCGGTATTTTGTTGTTGATGTTAATGTTGCTAGCTGCGTATTTTTTAGGTGTTAGTTCATGATGTTTTGTAAATTTATTTGTGGAGTTGTACATGTAGTGAAACCGACGAAGCACAGTTGATTTTTGTGTATCGATTGGCCTTGACCCGCGATCGAGTTAAGCTAAAATTAGCTTGTTGTGTTACGCGACGTACGTTAGTCGATTTCCGCCTCGAGCTTCGGAGATTGTGCTGTTGCTTTCGCGAAAAATTGTGGAAGTTATAGCGATTTGAAGTTGAAAACTCAGTCGAGTTTCGAAGATTGTGCTGTTGCTTTCGCAAAAAATTGTGGAAGTTATAGCGATTTGAAGTTGAAAGCTCAGTCGAGCTTCGGAGCGGGTGCTGCATGGACGTTTCGCGAATTCGCCCCATTTGCCAGTTCGCCCCACTATCCAAACCTCTTCGCCCCACTATCTAAACCGCTTCGCCCCACAATCCAAACTCGAGTAAATGCCGGAAAACACCGGAAAACACCTACAAAAACCATGAAAATGTCAATTTTAATCATTAGTTTTTGTTGTGCGAATTGATTTTCCCGGTATTTTGTTGTTGATGTTGTTGTTGATGTTAATGTTGCTAGCTGCAGCAGTCACGACTTGTTTTGAGAAAACGGACCTCTAAGTTTTGCATGCAATCCTCACACATTCTCCTTAGCAACAGGGTCTTAGAATTATCCAATCATCTTGATTTTTTGCACAGCAGAAGAGAAGGGGATTTCACACCTTTTCTGAAAAAATGGTTCACATAGTACAGAGCATGCCAGTGCAAGTTACACTGCCACCCCCCACCCCCACCCCCGAAAAATCGCAAAAAAGCACTTGAATATACTGTATATTTGCATGTTGTGTGCTCGGATTTAAGGAATCGCTTTAAATTTATTGGCCAAAAGAATAGATGCTTTCACCAAAAGAATTGCTTATTTAGCAAAAAATATCCCATCAAAAAATCGGCTGATCCACCAAAAAAATAAATGCTCCAAGCAAAAAAATAGATGCTCCAAGCAAAAAAAGAGATGAAACTCCCAAAATAAATTTCATCCAAAAAAATTGATTTTAACAAAAAAAATGATATTTTCAGCAAAAAAATTATTGCTGGGAATCCATCCTTGTGGTTCACTGCCTGATGAGGGCTGGTTTGGCTTGCTTTGGACGCCCTCGTTTCCTTTTCTGCCCGATTGGAATGTTCTTGGCCTGGGCAGGTGGGACGGTCACCTTTGGAGATAACGAATAAAAATAGTATTACAATGCGCTCGTCTTATAAATCGTCTCCTATAACGGCAGTGTGTGCGCATATATAGCATGGTAACATAGAAACTCGTCGACCCAACAGATAAGTGGCGTACATACCTTCAGACGGATCTCCATGCCCACGGAGTGATGACAAACGAAGGACTTGAGGAACTCCGGGCAGTTGCAGACGAAGTGGTTGTTTTCGTCGATGGTAACTTTCCACACCGACCTTCGACATGTGGCGTAGTCCTCGAAGTCAGCCCAGGAAGCTGAGGCAGCCTTTTCTTCGGTTTCTCTGATGGCCGTCTTGAGCTCCTTGTCCAGCGTTGACGATCCCACGAAGATCGTGTTCCCGGTTTTCAGGGACTCAGCTGGTGACGTTGCCCACTGATAGGCTGCTGTCCACATCTTCAGTGTGCGATCTGGTGCTTCGGCAATCTCGGTGTGCCCTGCGGTTTCATTTGGTGCTCGTTCCATGGACCAGCTCTTCACAATGTCGTTCTCGACTACTCCAAGAAATCGCGACATTTCAAGTCTATCCCTAAAAGTGTGTTGCCGCTTGATGGCCATGTTGGTGGCTTCAAGGCAATTGTTGGTTGATGGGCAACCTGGTGCGTAACCCTCGTACCAAGTTGAATTCTGGTCCAACCAAGATGATTCAAAGTAGGCAATGAAGGCAGCAACTCCTTCTTCATCTGACGCCTTCCACTTTTGAAGGAAGAGCTCTGAGGCATGGAGAAAGGAATCTTCATCTGGACAAGTTTGAAGAAGGCAAATGTTCTCTCTCACAGACGCCCGTACTGGCTTGCTCTTGATTTTCACAAGCTGTTTGTCGACATTCATCACTACATGTGCCCAGCACATGATGACTTTCTCTGCCTCGTGCCCAAATGCCAGTGCGAACCCGTTTCTGATAGCCGGCGCAGCATCAGAAATGATGTGGGTGGGATTGAACTGGATTTCATTGCCTGTTGCCAAGGCGACGCCGTTGATCACTGAGGAAAACAGGAAGCTGAAGTCGAACTTCGTCTCGTTCACAGTCACTGCCAACGCCAATGGATGAAATTTTCTATTCTTGTCACTGTGCCCAACTATGAGGACTGGAAACCCTTGCCAGATCAGTTTGTATGTGGCGTCAGCATGGATATTCTGTGCTCTCGATCCCAGCTTCAACAGGCGCTTAGTGGAAACGGCTATGCGAAAATACCTGAACTCCGACGAGCCAGCATCACACTCGAACCCACACACGAAGACTTCGTCGTCATCCTCTGGTAAAAGTTGCCTCTTGGAAGCCCAATTTTCCAGTTCCCCCAGGGAAATGGAATGTCGCCCAAACATGGTGGTCTTCATTGTAGCTAAGTAATTTTTCAGCTGTAAGTTTGATGGAAGCGTGGTGCACCCCCTGTTGCGTAAGGCCAGTTGTAATGCCCGTGGTTTCTGGACACCGTCCCTGAACAGCTGCTGGATGGCCCTTTTTGTGTCGGGGTGGATTCCACGTTTGGGGGCCTCTTGGGAGTGGGCGTGGTCATGTTCTCCTGATGAGTAAAGAGCAACCGTGTAGTCTCCTGCCTTGTACAGAAGAAACACTTCAGCTTCACACCCGGCCGCACTGCACTTGTAGTAAACCTTCCGCCCGTCTGTGGTATTCGTTGTGGTGTAGACCTTCCATCTGCCATCCTGCAAGAAAAACAGCAACTTGTCAGTAATACCTCAATGCAAAAATGGTGAAGTTATGTACTTAAGACATTATACGTACGTACGGTACAACAAGTTTGAATAAATACAACAGCCAAATACAACAAACAGAAACGCGACAACAAAATAAAAGCAAAAACATACCTCCGTCATGTAGCTTGCTGATTCTTCACCAGATTGAAATTCTTGGTCTTTGGTCCATTGCTTTGCTGCTCCCCGTCTTCTTTTAGCTGGTGGCTCACTGTCAGACTCCGACGAAGTGTCTAATTTGACTGGGTCGATCCTCTCAAAATCTGTAGCCATCTCTGCCATCTCTCTCCCATCAAATTCCATTTTCAACTGACACAATCTTGTTTCATTCAGCAAAATCTTTGAGTTCAAACAATGACCATCAATCACACTGACTTTGAATGTGATGAATGATAATCTCTCGAAATTAATGAGTGAACACCACTTAAACTCCTTTTTAGAGTGTTGGTGAACAACAATCCATTTCTTTTGCCTGGAGCACCTTTTCTTTTGCCCGATTATATTTTCTTTTGCTTGAACAGCAATTCTTTTGCCAGTTCAATTTATTTTTTGCTTAAACAGCAATTCTTTTGGCTGAACAGCTATTCTTTTGGTCGATCAGCTATTCTTTTGGCAATTCAGTCAAAGTGAGAAAAATCATCTTTTCTTTTGGTGAAAGCATATTTTTTTGGGGGTAGAACCATCTTTTCTTTTGGAGCATTAAACCCATGCCTATTCTCATTAGTGTGTTCAAATCTCGCACCATTTTTGTTAGATCAGCACAATGAAAATCACCCTATCCCCATCCCCACTCCACCCTCCCTTCACCACCGCCACCCCCCTGTGGGTTGGGGGTGAAAATAGACCCACCGCGTTTCCCTATGCGATTCGTAAGAGACGAATAAATAGGGACATTGTGACTTTACCCCCAGTGAATGGCAGATCAGTTGGTCCTCAGGCCCTCACTCATATTGAATCTGGAAACAGCAGGGAAAGGGAAAAAATCTGTATCAGTTTCGCCAGGTCCCAAGTTTTGTGTAAGTTGTGAGTGTTTGATGGCTTGTTTGTTTGAGGATGCAGTTCTGCATGTTGCCAGTCACTGGGAAACAGATGGCTATGCTCCTGTCCATTTTGCAAATATTCAGTCTCAACATTTGAGGTACCTGGCAATTTATACTGATTTGGAATATTGAAGACCAAGAAGAATATTTGTTGTTATGTTGCATTATGAAGCCATTTAAGGCATATATATACAGCATTTGAATTATCTTGTAAGTACAATCATACTTGTTCCATATTATGAGGTATCTGGTGTTACTTATAAAGATTTGAAGGCAGCCATGTGATCGGAATGGAGAGGTTCAATTTCAGTTGCAGACTGAAAGGGACAAGGTTATACCTTACCGAGTAGTTTGTGTGAAAACTTTGATACTGTGGTTGCATTATGGTACATCTGCTTTAGTGTGTTGTCACAAAACCATGTCGAAGGATTTACTGTGGAAGAGCCAAAAATCACAGCTGGCCTATGATGTCATGAAAGGTGATTGAAATGTGTGGACTTTTTTGGTTGTTGTTGACCAAATGGGTCAATGCATAATAGCACAACATTGTTCCTTTTTTTGGAAAGATTCTCATGAAAATAAAGCGTGCATATTGCTGCATCTGCTCATTGTTTGAGTTAGTAATTGTTGGTGCTGGCTTATTTGGATGTCAGGGCTTGTTGTTGCTCTTGTCCCACTAAGAAATACATTTTAGGAATGGTTTTTAGAAGGAAAGAAATTCACCATTAGGCAAAAAAAGACAGTTGTGGTTATGGTAACCTGACCAAACCTAATGTTTTCTGCAAACACTGAACTTTTTAAATATCACAAAGAAGGAGAAGAAGAAAGAAGGCAAACAAAAAAATGCATGCTGTCCCACCTTCCCAGCCCTATGAACACTTGAGGAATCCACTACATGTATTGACATCCAACAGACCATTTTCAGCAAATGAAAAACTTGAATTATACAGATACAGATACAGATACTTTATTCGCCTGTGCAGGAATTTGTCTCGTCCAGTACATACATGTATAAGACACAAGTGTTATGACAAAAACAGTATGTACATACATATATTTGTTAAAAATATTAAGACTTTTTTAGAAATGGAAACAGTGAAAAACAGAGTAACTATTTACAAAAGTAAAGAAAACAATCGTCATGGCTCATTTCTTAGTCTGTTTTTCTCTCCACTGCTCAATCCCCTACCTTTCCCGACATCACCCTACCCCATCCCCACCCCGTTCTTCCTCCTTCCTCTGCACTGGTTGCTATTCAATTGTTATGTTCAATGTGGCCTCTTCTAAAACAAGAACAAATCAAAAAAGACAAATGTACAGGCCGACCTACTAATTCGTTTGGCTATGTTACCATAACCACAACTAATTTTGGGGGGCCTTGATTCTTTTACTCCCCTGGATGGGGACAGGCAATGTGAGTTAAGCATCTTGATCAAGGGTTCACCTGTGGGATTTGCACAGGTTGGAACACCGACCCACTAGCTGCAAGTGACTGCAGGTCAAGCAAGCTACCCACAAGGACATGCACACACACAAGCACCTACCCTGCTGTTTCATCTGTCATGAAGTGTCCCTGAACATAATAATAATAATAATAATAATAATAATAATAATACGATAATTTATAAAGTGCACATATCTCACCACTTGGGCGACTCAAGACGCTCACACACACATTTACACCCATAAACAAAAGAAAACAATACACACCCTATTACAAAACATATTAAAGGTGCCAACATGCACACAACAATCACACATAACATATGTTAATAATTACAATAAATACCAACATCCATGGGTATTACTCATGCTCTGGCACCAGGCTTGCACTGCATCAGTGTGATGGATGGTATCATTGGTATGGTGGAGTTTTCTCCATCTTGGGAAAAAGGAAGGTTTTTAGGCTTGATTTAAAAGAAGCTAAGGTCGGTTTCTGACGAAGGCTGCGAGGTAGTGTGTTCCATTGGGTGGGCGCTTGGAATGTGAAGGAGCCCCCGCCTACGGTTGCGAGTCTTTGTGGAGGGATGTCGAGTCTGCCTTTTACACAGATGTATATAATCATCATGTACAGTAAATGTTTGCAGTCTTTTTCTCTTGTGCGCTTCTTAAAGGTTAGGCACTTTCTAAGCTTCTACCCAGGGAATTCACTTCTCTGCTGACTTGGCCTTCAGCAGCTCACTCTTGGAAGGCTGCATGGTTTCAAACTGAGCACAATGACACAATGCTCATTTGAGTAGCATTGAATGTCCCCCAGAATATCTTACTACACCAAATTCAAAAGAAAAGAAAAAAGGGAATCATTGACATTTAAATAATAAATTTTGTAGTTTAAGGAATTGAAGAATTTCCATCAAATATTTTATGATTGCAATGAGTTTGGTATAAGTGTCAGGTCAGCATTTTCAGTATGTTACCAATGAATCATGTAATATACATGATGGCACTAACACAAAAACCACAGGATGGGTTTTCAGGATTAATTTGTAAACAAAGCACAAACACACTCTAAGTGACAACACTTTAAACCAGTTTGATGCAATCACAGTTTCCTGTGGATTTTAATGAAGTACTCATAACCACAAAATCCATCATAACGCTGTCGTCCATGCTCACACATATATTGGTACAAAGAACAAAGCAAGTAACTTTCAGACCACTTCTCCATGAATCTACAC
>JAWQFJ010027263.1:0-22219 GCA_034096865.1 Theodoxus fluviatilis
TGAAAGTGAAGAAAGGAGAAGGGTGAAGGTAGGTCAGAAAAAAGGGGAGGGAAAGGGAAAGTCAGGAAAAAGAAAATTTTGAAAAAAAAATAATATAAAAGTAAAATTACGGTAAAAAAAAAAAAAAAGGAAGGGGAAGGGGAAAAAGGAATGAAAAGGGTGGCATGAGTGAAAAAGAGAAGTAGTAAGAGAGAGAAGAAAAAAGGACAAGGAAGGTGAAGAAGAAAGTAAAATGCATAACAGAAAGAAGAAAAGGGACCTTGATTGGAATGGGACGAACTAAGCCTTTTTTATTAAGTTGCTAGGGCTACAAAAAGGAAATAGAGAATACATACGTAGGGGCATTGAGCACAGGGATGTTTAAGGGGGAATAAACTTCAAAGTAAACATAATAAAAAAATTTTGCATTTACTATATACTTCACACACAAGATCCACACCCCCTTACTTCACCACAACCAGTTTTTTCTTACACTAACCTCCCCACTCCCTACCCATCCCAATGTTCATTCCTCCCACCACCCTTGTCACCTTATCTCTTCTTAATCGATGAAACCTTTTGTTTCCTGATTTTGCTTTCTCATCATCCCCTTTTATGCTGTCCAAGAAATCTTTCCCTTTTTCCTAATTCAATCCCTAAATTCACTTTCTTTTTCTCTTCTTTTTCATTTCTCACAGGCATTTCACATTTTTATCTTTTAGGCTTCTCTTCCTTCTTCCCGCTTAGTTCTGTCCGACTGAATACACGACTTTTTTAGTTCTTGTGATCTTCTCTCACCTGTTAACCTCTTTCGTTGCATATCTCTAGTTTTCTGCATCCTCGCTTTTCTACGTCCCAATTCTGTATTCTGTGGTAATCGCATTTCTCACTCTTACCGCATTTACTCACTTTTCTTGCTGCTTCCGATTACATCACCCTTTGGGCAACCGATGTTAGAAACCTTTTGACTCTCCACGGGTGACAGCAGAACAGGTGAACTAGGGCTAGGGGACGCACGTTAACCCAGCACTACTGATCCGCACAGGATCACGACCACGTACACCCAAATGCTATGTCACACCCACCCCCCCGTGAGGCGTCCCCCCCCCCCCCCCCCCCCCTAGGGCCCCGCCACCCACAGCGACAGCCGACGAGACACACACCACACTAGGACGATCGGATGACATTCGTAGAGGCAGGCGCTGTGTTGGAAAACTAGTAGGCGGCATTGAAGAGATATACAGAAGTGAAAGTCTCCAAATAGGACAAGAGAAGAGTAAATAGGAGCATCCGTAGAGCAAGGTTGTGTTGGAAAACCAGGAGATGACTATGATGAAATAGACAGATGTGAACATCTCCAAACAGGACAAGGCAAGGGTAAATAGGATCACTCGAAGAGCCAGCAGTTGGGTTGGCAAAGAAGACTGCCATCTCTGGAGCAACTGTAAAAGACGCGGCAGTCCTTCATCCCGTCACGTCTCCAGTTGAACCATCTTGAGAATCCATGGACGCCAGCGGCGTGAACCAAGATCAATGGCACTCATTCAGGTCAAACAAAAACCGCATGGCAGCTGCAAGACCAGCTCAGGCTGCCTCTGTTCCCTGGAGAACCCTCAGCAGAGCAGTTCTTCACGGAGCTTCTTCTGGCTGACAGTGTCATGGCAACCAGTCTTCTCTGGAAGAAAAGGATGCGCTTCAGACCACCTGGCACGCCATTTCTCCTCCTGTCCAGCTTGACGTCCATGCTGAGCTGGCAATCCGCTTTTGTCAGCGGTGATGCGGACACGGGCACATGTAAGCTCACGCAGCAATGGAAGATGGGTTCACCTACGGGTCGAGGACTTGACCTGAGAGAAGTCAAGCGTCAATTTCTTCCAGTAGTGAGGGTCATCCACGGTGACAAAGGCACATCAGGCTTATGCCAGCTGCACTGAGAAGGATATATTAATTGTGAGCAGGTAGAGAGGGATGGGAACCCCCGTGAAGAAGGGAGTAGATTGGTGCGCCGACGTGATGAAAGTATGAGCGAGTGTGTGTGTGTGTGTATGTGTGTGTGTGTGTGTGTGTGTGTGTGTGTTTGTGCATGCGTGCGTGCGTGTGTTTGCTCGTATATATATATATATATATATATATATATATATATATATATATATGTGTGTGTGTGTGTGTGTGTGCTTGCATGTGTGCATGTGTATGTATGCGTGCGTATGTGTGTGCGTGCTCGCATATATGAGTGTGCGTGAACTTGTATTGTGTATGTGTGTGTATTTGCATGCGTGCAGAGAGAGAGAGAGAGAGAGAGAGAGAGAGAGAGAGAGAGAGAGAGAGAGAGAGAGAGAAAGAGTGTTCGTCAGTGTATGCGTGCCTCTGCATGTGTTGTATGTACATGCGTGAGAATTGGTGATGGTGTTTGCATGGGTTGTGAGCGGGCTGTGCGAGCAACAGTGCCGGAACACTTATATGAGCGCTATTTCTCTGAAAAAGGCGTGTGTGTAGGTAAATGGGTGAGGTGTGAGTATGTATTTTTAAGGCTAAGTAATTTAATCGAAATGTGCCTATTCATGCATCAGTCATCATGTGAAATACAGATCGTCCCCACCACATAAAATTTCCTTCCAGACTCATTTCTCGCGGCTAAAGGTTCCTTCCTCCAAAAACACAGGGACGGATACTATCGATGTGTTATACCAAATGCCATAAGTATTTCAAACAACATCTATTTTAGAATAGCAAGTATGATCTTAACACCTTGCAATGCAACCACTTACCCTTGTTCAGTTCATATTACTCCTTGTTGTCACTTTTGGTCTAGCATTGGGAAGTTTCTATTGTACCTAGCTAATTACTACTGCTTGTGAAATGAAACCGTATTTCCATATACTGGATGAATAACGTACATGTTATGGTACGTTATCACCAATAGGATGACGTGTTGGAAACGTTGTATTCTGAAAACGTAAATGAATAACAGTCAATAAAGTTACGAGTGCCTTATTAGAAATTAGTTCGTAGAGGAATTTCTTCATGTGGTCGAATGTATTCCAAGCCAATACCTAAAACCGAACCGTGCTGAGTAGATACGGTTTATAAAACATCCTCACATTGAAGATGTGCAGTGATTACTTGAGCAATGTATCACAGAAAAAAACTGGATATGGTCGAAAAAGAGCATGAATAAGAAATTCACATTTCTCGAAAAAATACTTCCAAAGCACAAGAAGTCATTAAATTCTTGTCCTCTAGAAGTACTCTTTCGAGAAATGTGTATTTCTTGTACAGGCTATACTTAGTAAGAGATACACAATTATCAAAAGAGTACTTTCATTATATGCTTACTGCACGAGCACGAGTTCTAAGGAAGAAAGAAAATTAAAAAGTAGTAGGAACATACTAAAAACGTTTCAGACCTCAGCTAGGAAGGAACCCGTAATCTGTCGGTGAATATCAGAGTGCTCTGTAGAAAAGGTATCATAGCGAATGACAAGACAGACGCTTCACTCACACTCATCAAATGCCAAACGACTACTACAAAAAAAAGAATGAAAATGGAAGACAGCAAAACACGAGAAAAGAAACTTGAACATTGAAACATACTACAGATGGAAAAAAGGGAAACTCCCCACAAACATTTCCACATCGCAAGACTTTGAGTACACGAAAGGTTTTTCTCTTTTCCACTGGGAACCAGGGCTCTCATCACTCCAGACCAAGGCGTAAAGAAGGACTAAAAAATCGAGAAGACTGACTAGAGCACGACAGCTGCCATGTTTGATATTCATGAATCTTGGAGAAAATTTGGTTAGGCTTTCGGCAAAGTAACCGAGGCTTTGAGTCTTCAATACAAAGCAGTTGTTCCTGGTCCCAAAACAGCCCAGTTCCACATCCCAGCGGTCAGCGCAGGGAGAAAGGCGCCAAAAAACTTTGAGACTAGGAAATTGGGAATGACGGCTAAAGTCCGACTCAGTTGTTTTTTCTGGCAGATATGACTATTGATCGATGGCGACTTTTATGGTGAGTTTTTGGGTGATGATTTCAACTGTCTCTGCCCCTAGGAGCCGTAAAACCCAACGAGATTTCAAACTGCCCCCAAAACTTGAAGCAGAAAAGGTATGCGGAAGGCACTGTTTTATGGTTTGGCGACGGTTTAGCGACTCCTCTTCAGCTCATAGAGAGGTTATATGCTTCGGCCGAAATGCCCGCAATGTCAACAAATAGCGCAAATGCGCTATCGAATCGATAGTATCTTTATTCTGGAGCGTTGATCCCACCCAGTTATCTCCCTTCAAGGGAAAAAGCGAGAGGGAGAAAACCCCAGTGTTAGTTTAGTATCTTTCCAGTCGAGCTGTGCCAAGCTTTCACCATCATAGACAATGTAAACAGGGTCGTTCCTGCGGATTTATACAGAAGCAAGCTCCCTATGATCGACGCTGCCTCGCCTGAACTGGACAAAGTAATCGCTGACGCTGGTTTCATGGGTCCCGTGAAATGCATAAATCAAGTCTAGTGAACGAGAGCGACCCACGCACCGACAAACCCTGGACGCCTCTCCAGCGGCTTGCTGGAGACTGCTCTCATAAATCGCCTACGATGCAGGTTTTTAAGGCTAGGACGGAAGTCTCCAAGTGCGGCAACTCGGAGGTAGGAGAATAGGGGTGGAGTGGTGAAGGGGTGGGGGCATTGAGGGGATGAAGTAAAGAAATTATCCTAGGTTCGCTCTGACGTCATGGCGGAGAGATGTGTACACTCGTCGCGCCAGCGCTTGGCCACTTCCGGTTCAGGGGGCACGACACCGGAAGTGCCTGCCCGAACGCCGTCTGGTGGATTTTAGGGGTAGTGCGGTGGTGCGAGGGTGACCCACGAGGGACTGGTGGCATTTTCCGCTGAATGGTAGCTCCTCCTTATCACCATGCAGTGAGCAAGGCACTTATTCGGGCAAGCGGAGGCGGCTTGAGGTCCATGACGCCGCTGCAGCCGTTTCCGCAGCGCGGTCATTGCATCGATCACAGGCTTCGCTCATTCGTCACGATCAACTTTATCGTCTGCGATCTCGTCCACCCCAACCGAGACCCCAGGCTCTGAGGCTCCCTTATCGACTGGCAGCCAGCCCTACAGCCCGGTCATCTGTGCTCCTCTTATCAGCGCCGCTTCCAAACACACAGGCCATTCGCCAAAGCGGCAGCAAAAGCAAGTTTAAAGGCCAAATGTGGGTTTCTGTCTGGGTCTAAGCATCTGCAAACCATCTCCACGTAGAGTAATGTGGTTGCGCAGGGGACGCCAGGCCAGATAGCTAATAGCTCATCCAGTCCGCTCCTGCTTGAAGCAAAGCACTTGGGCCTGTTGATGCCAGTCAGACGATCCGTCAGAAGCATCACGCCAATGCGTCACAATCCGTCAGTAGCATTCCTTACTGTCCCCCCCCCCCTCCCCCGGTCTTTTCCAGTTTTCTTTCTCATCCCCATCCCCCCCAACCCCTAACCCCCATCCCCTTTTAAACTTTACTTTGCTAAAGCCAAGCACAACTGATTGATCGCTATGTCATACGTTGACGGTGAAGAACTCAAATTTGCCTAACTTTGATAGTAAGCCATTCATGGTTGAAACTGGAGTTTAGAGTTCACAAAGTTCATAAGCAATGAATCCCGATCAGTAACTAAAGGACTCGATAGGAAATATTAAGTCAGCGTAGGACGACTGGAAACATACCTCAAAAACTACAGGATCAAATGGTCTTCGCGCACTGCATGATATAGACTAAACAACACTTGAGGCACAACCTGATTCACCCTTTGCATACTTCAGACACTAAGGACATCAAACTATCAAGACTTTGTGTCTACATACCCTGGACATTTCCAAATTGCCATATTTAAGACAGAACAGACTTCAAGGGCGACGCCGTTCAGCACTGCCAACTTCACGCTCCGAAGGCAGCGCAGACTTCAGGCAAACTTCAAGCTCTGCAGACGAGACAAATCAGGATGCAGACACTGTAAACCACACTGCACACTTCGGACACAGCAGACTTCAGACCCTGCAGGTTTCAGACACTGCAGACACAAGGCACTGCAGACTTCAGACGCTGCAGATTTAAGAAATTGCAGACTTCAAACACCGAAGACTTCAGGCACTGCATACTTCGGGGACTGCAGACCTTAGACGCTGCAGATTACATACACTGCAGACATCAGCCAATGCCGATTTCACACACTGCTGACTTCAGGCTGTGCAAACTTCAGACACTACAGGCTTCAGGGATT
Source organism: Theodoxus fluviatilis (assembly GCA_034096865.1). Lineage (NCBI taxonomy): Eukaryota > Metazoa > Mollusca > Gastropoda > Cycloneritida > Neritidae > Theodoxus > Theodoxus fluviatilis. Next base: position 6,237 of record JAWQFJ010027263.1, read on the forward strand.
GCGGACTTGAGACACTGCAGGCTTCAGATACTGCAGACTTTAGGCAATGCAGACTTGAGACTGCAGAATTTAGGCAATGCAGACTTCAGACGCTGCAGACTCCAGGCATTGCAAACTTCAGGTACTGCAAGCTTCAAACACTTCAGACATCGGGCTGTGCACTTCTCGGCCATTGCACAATTCAGGCACAGCGATGAGACTGACAGCTTGACCTGAACTCTTGAGAGGCGCCCTCGGGCCAACAGACACGCAAGCTCTGGCAACCCGAGCTAGCCTTAGGGCGTCCATTGGCATCGGCTTCGATCTCTCCAGTATCGATTTATCGGAACTGACTGAGCTCTGCTCCGGTCTCGCCCTCACACGTCAATCCGCTTCACGGGGCTTCACGGATTTAGGCTTGGGCCATTTTGTCATTTCTCCCTTCTCGAACGAGCCCAATCTTGAGAAACCCAACACCGATTGTCGACTGTCGGTGGCTCCTTAATGTCAACGTTTTTTTCTCCCCACCTCACTCACAGGAACAAAATCGATGGACAAGCAAACAGAATGGTTTGCGACGGGCATCGTAAAAGCTCTTAATGAATGCATCTTGAATTTCCAGCTGCCAATACACCTTGATTCCTTCAGGAGGATATGTGTATGTGGCTATCAATGTCACACTAGCTGGAAATCTGTTGAGTTGTTTCTTTTTCTTCGTGGTATCAGTTCGGTGCATGGCGACTTCGAGGGTCAAAGATTTAAACACGCAATACGTACATATCACAAGCCAACCAAGATCGTGCAGGCATGCAAGCATATACTAAATAACACTGACGATGAAAACGCCTGTTTTCCCAATAATTAAAAAATCTGTTAAACTAGGAAAAAGATAAATAAGTGACCAAAAGCGTCAAAGAAGTGAAGTAAGCAAGCAATCTGAAGTGACCAGTTATATACCTGTGCAGGTCATCCAGAATGTCCACGAATCGTGCTGATGAGATAAGCTAGTATTGCTCCGCACGTTGACTGTCTTGATAAACGTGCTTTACAAAACTACATCATTCTTACGAGCATGTTTTCATCTACAACTAATGGACAAAGACTACGGTAAGGATGCAAGACAATGAAAAACAAGACAACCTGAGGGAAGATCTGAATCAACTTCTATAAATCCAAAAGGTGTCTGAAGCCATTTCAGTTTTATAATCGTAACATTTCTGCTCATATAGTATGCCTAGTTGGCGTGAGAAAAGTCTAGAGAGATATTAAGTATTTAAATAAATCTTTCCCATACATTTAATGCAGAATTGAACGCGCATTCAGTATCCCACCATGTTATACGTAACAAGAAACCTCCTTTTGCCCTCGGTCACCCAGACCTCGACACTGAATCCCTCCAGAACCACAAGACGAGCAAACTCCCCTGCTTAACAGTCAAGGCGCCACCAACTCCTGAATCGCAGACGCATTCAAAGACCAGCACCGTTCCTGCTTTTTTGGCCACACAACGGCCTCCCCGCTGATTAGGTTTGCGGAGGGAAATCTCCATAAATCTCTGTCCCCTGGTCCAGGCCGCCCAAAACAAGACGGTAAAGCCAGTGTAGGCTGTGAAAGACAAGAAGACTTTCCACCGACTCTCAGCTCTGGTCAATAAGGGCTGCCTCTTGCGTCATCGTCTCGCACCGCTCGCTCCTCTTCACCCGCTCGCCCCACCTCCCACTACAATAGCCACCCTTGCATTGCGCTCTCCTACCCACCCCCAATAATCTTCCTGAAATCCCCCTCTCTCTTTTTTAATGCCATTCCGCCTCAGCCGCACTCGTAGATAGGTACTCGAACCTCGCAAAACTCAATCACGCCAAAGTTTTTCCCCAGCACCCCACCACACATCCTCGTCTCCCCACCCAATCGAATCTCATATTTCCCCCCACCCGCAGCTATAGATGCGGTGTTCACCCATTTGTATCTCATATCTCCCTACACCCGCAGCTACAGCTATAGATACGGTGTCCTTTCCTCCAGCCTCGTAACATTCAATCATGTTACCTCCTTGTCAACACATCCCCACCCCTATCCCCAACCACCTCCCATAAGTATCTCCTACTACTCCTCCCGCACCCCCACCCTCATCCCCTTAGCTCACTACACCCCAGTCCTATCTCACATCCAGTTACATGGTTTTCTGTCCAACACAGAGAGAGAGAGAGAGAGATACAGACAGACAGACAGACAGACAGACAGACAGACAGACAGACAGACAGACAGACAGACAGAGGGAGAGACAGAGACAGAGAGACCGAGAGAGAGAGAGAGAGAGAGAGAGAGAGAGGGAGAGAGAGACAGACAGAGAGAGATAGAAAGAAAGAGAGAGGAAGTGAGATTGAGATAAAGAGAGATAGAGATAGAGAAAGATAGAGAAAAATAGGGATAGATAGGGAGAGATAGAGGAGTGAGAGAGAGAGAGAAAGAGAAAAAGAGAAAGGAGAGAGATAGGGAAAGAGGAGAGAGAGAGAGAGAGAGAGAGAGAGAGAGAGAGAAAGAGAGAGAGAGTGTGAGGGTGGGGGAGGAAACAATTGGAGACACTGGGACATAGGTCGAGAAAACAGATAAAATACACAGAAAAAATGAATGATTGGACGAACGAATAAAAAAATGAATGGAACTTCACGGTCTCCCAGCCTTTGTAGGCTATGTAAGGCCACTGATCACAAAAAAACACAAGAGCTGATTAGAGTAAGAGCAAGCAAAGTATCTATTTCCCTGGTTATTTCTCTTTCTGATTGTGAAGTGAGGCGTAGTAGTTCTCTTCTAACCCTTAATCCACAAAGAGACACAGACAGACAGGCAGATATGAAGAGCGATTTGTGCCTACCAATTATTAATGAGACTGATCTCATTTCATCAACTACACAAACCGTAAACGTGGGTGAACCTTTCATACACATATCTTTCCAGAATGATGATTCATGAAACCTTTCCGTGCTTGTACATGAAGCGTATCAAATTGATTTCTCCTTCACCTCTCTTGTGTATACCTTTCGCGCACACTCTTCCATGCACGTTCATGTGCGTGCATACGTGCTCGCGTGCATGCATGCAGACTGCGAGCGCTAAAGATGGCGTGCAAGAGACCTATTCCAATCCTGTTCTTCAGTGGCAGAGAGCTCATTGAGGTGCGGGTAACTCAGGCTGGTGTGGCGATGCCAAGCATTTCGATTGCGTGTACAATGTCCCTTGAGTGGCCCTACTAGAGTGCTAGACTAAGTGCTGCCGGACTGCTGGGATGTCCCAGTTGGGACCGCTGTGATGAGATGTCTCTGCATGGGGACAAGACCACAGCTGTCTGGTTTTTGTACCTGCGCTTTCGTAGTTTTCTGGATAGTCTGTGTGAGTGTGACCTCGGTTGGATGTAATTATACAATGTACGTCTGCGCGATGAGTCATTCAATCCATTTGCTTTCCAACTAATTTACTTCGTGCTACGATGTAGAGACACTGACCTGAAAACTTGAAAAGACAGTAACTGTCATCACTATATCATTTCAACGTTTGGCTATCAGTTTGCTATTGCAAGTAGGTTAGGTTCGATTTTTTAGGATGGTTTGAAAACATAGTTGGATGTAAATGATCTGATCTTGTCCCAATGCCCCCCGGGTAGCCTCTTTGGCTGCTTTGGGTCGCTGCTGGCTGAGCTGCTGGAACAGGCCCCGAAAGCCCTGTAGCCTGGGGTTCCAGCTGAGAGGAGCATCGAGCGGCTCCGGCCGAATGTCATACTCCCCTTTGCTATGCGAGCACTCAGAAACACTCTTTGGTGATTGCCTACAAGTTTTCCAAACTTCACTATGCGTCAGAACAGAGTCCTGCATGTAATTTTTAAAATACATGTACAGAACCAAGGATGCAGAAGAGCAAACGAGTAGAGGAAGAACTGCGCCGTGTTGTATTCATCCAAGCTGGACATCAAGCATAGAGGGTTCCATATGGAGGTTGCATGGTGAGTTTCGTCAAAAGACCTTTGCCAGGGCGAGGCGCTGCATAGTCTCAGTTGGGCAGGGAAGCATGGAAAGGACTCGTGAGGTTGTATCTCCGGGGATTTTGCGGTGGAATCAGTCACAAGTTTGAAGATTTTTCCTCCACAAGGTTTGGAAACTAGATTATACAGGGTAGGTAGGGGTTACAGGCAAGTGCGAACAGAAAGTGAGCAAACGTTGCTGTAAATCTAAAATAGTAACTGGATAACCATCACCTGACGGACACTTGGGCTCCTTGGGAGAGCCACTAACTGAGCCATTTGAGTTTTTTGGGGGGTTGCTTTTTAGCTTTTTCCTGTAGCTTAAATCGCTGGCGTTGACGCGGGAAGAAGAAGCCGTTGATCTGCAGTGAGTTAGAAGGCCTGGACAGGTGGGATGCCATATGAGGTCCGAGTCTGACGCCATCAATCCAGGTCTTCCTTGGTTGGCCTTTGGCCTTGAAACCAGGCATCCTTGTGTGGTGTCCACGATGGGCTGGGAGGTAAGTTGGCAGTCGTGTGAGGGGCCTGAACCATCTGACTCTCTGTTGTCGAATGTAATGGCAGATTGCTGTTGTCCCCACTATATTTCTGATCTCGATGTTACGGCTCATGTCTCGTGGGTTCTTGTTGACAGCTCTCCTCACGCAGCGCATTTCCCTGTTTGATGACACCTCAAAAACGAGCAGAAGAGGTTATAGCTAACTAAAGAAATACTGTAATTTCAAAGATGAAAATTATCGAATAATAGTCGTTTACGTCGAGCATTATATCCCTCCAGGTTTACTGGAGGTCCTCACAGCTTTATCTATCTGTCTGTCTGTCTGTCTGTCTGTCTGTCTGTCTGTCTGTCTGTCTGTCTGTCTGTCTGTCAGTCCCGACTTATCGGCTGATATCTCAAAAACTACTTGACCTTTTGCACACTTACTGGAAGTTAGGTCCGATTGAATGTATCAAATTTTCAGAATGGAGGTTTGAAAATAAAGTGAATTTTTTACGTTTTGGTGTTGCAAAGAAGGCAAGGGAGGGAACTCTGTCCCGACTCAAGGGAAGTTTTGGCATGTGTGACGTGATCTATTGACGTCGAATAACGTGACGTAATTTCGAGAAGATTGAACATTGGTGAAGGAGAAAGAATTATTTTTTATCCCTCCAGGTTTACTGGAGGTCCTCACAGCTTCATGGATTAGCTCACTCGGTAGCGCGTCGAATATTTGTTTGTCGCTCGGACATGCTTGGTTGTAGGGGATGCGCGTACGGGTTCGAATCCGCACAGAAGATTCTTTTAAAAAAATGTGTGTATGGTATTCTAGAGAGAGAGAGAGAGAGAGACAGCCACCTCACCCGTTTTTGTACACGTGAGAGGTTGCGGATTCGAACCTTACTTTTTCCCCCCTCTTTCTCGAGAGGTTGCGGGTTCAAACCCGATTAATTTTTTAATGCCAAAACCTGGAGGTTCAGCGCCAGCGGTATTTATTCACTCAGGCATGGACTATCATTCCACTGGCTTCAATTCCTAGATATTGCCCAAATCTTTCAATCATTCAATTTCTATTTCAGTCCTAAACACACTCAGCTTTTCATACTCTGAATACAACAGAACGAATTTGATTAATGTCGTGAGTGAATTGTGATCTCAGCGATAGTGTATATATACAAATAGATCTAGATGCCATGAAACGGTGCTTCGTGCGGGTATTCAGGACGTATTCCAATAGTGTCATGTCTGTGCCCATGATTCGAACTCCCTATTCTTTCAGCCAAACTGCGAGTAGTAATTTCCACATTTCGGTCAGAGATTGCAGATATATGCTTGCTTTCTTTTCAAATGTATACACTAGTCAAACTTTGGGTTCAAACAATACCCCTTGTATGTCTCAACATTTTTTAATTAGCGTCATGTTTTCTTTTCTAAGTCGTCAAATGCAGTTTCTTTTTTGTGTTATCTGTCCATTACACTGTTTACTTCAAAGTCAGATTTTCGCAGTTACTCCTAACATGGCCGCCTATACAGGCGGACAGGAAGACGCTATTTGTCCAAGTGTTACAGAGGTCCCGTCCACTATCCCATACCTCTAACCTCCAGATGGTTGGCTGGATTACAGGAGCGTGCCACTGAGTAGTTCCTGCCTTCTGCTGTAGTCTGTCTGTTGTTTATCATCTCCGCAAAGGAGGTTACGTTTTAACCGCGGTTTGATAGCAAAATAACTCAGAAAGCTCAAAACGAATCCTGATGAAATTTTGTGAAAGGTCAGGGTTTTACCTCAGGAAAAATCCATTACATTTCGTAGGTGAACTGTTATTTCGTTTGGGAATTACGTTCAAAAACAGAACGTTATCCGCTATGTGGTATGGGAATTGGAAGCATAAGGACACATTTTATTGCACGTCACGAAGTTGATGACATCAAACTATTGAAGACGCGGGCGTATGAGTTTTTAGAGTCTGGCCTGGCTAGGAGATCATGCTGCCTTCATTAATTCTACAGGCCATGGAAGAGAACCGTTGGCTTCCTTAGCGGAGGTATGCCCTCTGAGTGCTCTATATCTGTTAGTTGTTTCCTTACGTCATCATCAGGAAAAATAATTGCATTATCACAGGACACTGCGTTTACATTACATTGTCCTTTGATGAGCAGAAATACGTGCAATAACGTTTCCTTCTGTAATTTACACACACACCTTAAGCTACATTTCTTAACTGTTGACAAAGGTACAGATCTGGTTTCGTGCTATATAGGTGAGGATACGAAATGAGTTTGAATGTGCAATGCTGCAAAGTATTCCAGTGGTGCGATTGTCGAAGTGAATCATGTGAGTTATGACTTTTACAACACAGAGACAAAACTTTGCAGGGGACGGACAGAAAAAGGTTTCTGGACCTCAGGCAGGGACTGAACAAACAACCTTTCGGTAGACGTCCGAGTGATCTGCTCTTAGGCGCGTTCCCCAGATGAAAGCGATTCATATCGATAGGTATCATAGATGAGCGCTCAAAGCGAGCGCCTGCATGGACAGGTTGAACTAAGCGACAAGTTTTGGGTTTTGCGGGCGCTCATCTCGATCGCTCACCTCTGAACATTTTTCAGACCTATCGATACGAATCGTTATCTTCTGGGGAACAAGCCTCTGATCTCTGTGTCACTGCGATCCGTGACAAATTCTGTTTTAACTGCAAATTGATACACGTCGCGAATGTTTGCCTCATAAGCATATACTATTCCGGAGCACATGGACGTTTTTTGGTGCTCTTCAAAAGGAATTATATCCAGCGAGGCTTACAAGAAGATTACACGGTATAGGGGGACGCTGGTGAATATATGAAGAAACAATGACTCGAAATCTTCTCCGAGCCTATCGGACGAGAAAGAAATGGTCGCACGACAGCCATTCATCTTGTAGCGGGTTGCCGCAATGCTCTGTCCTGAGGGGAAGGCTAGAAATGATGGAGCGAAGACAGCACGTCATCATTCACAATGTGTGTCAGTCCCTTGGGGAATCAGCCTGGTCGATGGATGAGCTGTCCAGAATATCGTCGTCAGCTTTCCTTCCATCGAGCAATAAGTGCTGGCGACATTCCACAGTGGAGTCAACTTTATTTTGAGGCACAAAAGACGTGTCTATTTTCTGTAAATGGTAAAGGTAAAAGTATGCGTTTTAAATGCTGCTTTACACCCACGCATGGGTGCTCAATCTGCACATTTGTGCACCTCCTGATCGTTGAGCCAGTTTAGTGTTGTTGATTTTTAGCAGCTTGCTTAAGGATGCGATCCAAGTCACCAGTGGCATCATACGCTGCATTAACTAGTCGCATCGACTGCAGATCAAATGCAGTGTGTGTGTGTGTGTGTATGTGTGTGTGTGTGTGTGTGTGTGTTTGTGTGCGTGCGTGTGTGTGTGTGTGTGTGTGTGTGTATGTGTGTGTGTGTTTGTGTGCGTGCGTGTGTGCGTGCGTGTGTGTGTATGTGCATTTATAAACCAGGCTAGAGTTAAATGACGACACAATCGGATTTTTCAGCGAGAAAATCTTTCCGTCTTTAACACAATTTCAGACATGACATCATGTTCATAGAACAAAGTATTTAAAAAAAGGTTTGTGTAAAGCAATAGATATACTATACAGACGTGACATAACTCCCTGCTAATTTTTCTGGAAATTTTCTCGAATATTGTTCAAGAAACTTTTGCCTGGTTTGGTCAAACTTGTGCACGCCTTGAGTACGTGCGTGTGAGAGAGAACAGCATTGAAAAACGAACAGTTAGAGAACTGCGTCGGAGGAATCTCTCAAAGGTGTTCACATAAACGTCGTCTCCTGAGAGATATTTGCGCAATCGTCCCTCCAAGCAAACCAGCATTACTAATGAAGTCTGCGTGCAGGAAGTGAATAGAGTTCGCTCATGCATGACCTAGGCGTGCAGCCCGCATGGCCCGAGCAATAAAATGAAACGTTTCTTTTACTTTCTGTGATACATACATTGTTTTCTTGATACAAGAAAACGTTTCACGGAAATAGCGGTATCGGTGTTTCTTACGCGACATTTGTTTTCCTGAAACAACCTGGTTGCAATGACATTGAAGTGTGCATTGTAAATTTGCTGTTTTCTTGAATAAAAATTTCGAAACACCAAAAAAAAAAAAAAAAAACCTGGTTGAATCGACCCAAACACACTGACTGACATGATTCTGACAAGGGTGTAAATTACAGAGAAAATTGTGAGTTTCTGTACATTTATTCATGTTATTCCTCTAAAAAGGGCTTCTCTCTCTCTCTCTCTCTCTCTCTCTCTCTCTCTCTCTCTCTCTCTCTCTCTCTCTCTCTCTCTCTCTCTCTCTCTCTGCTTCAGCATCAAATACCATAAATCGCCATACTCCGTTCTTCGGTGGCTTACAGGTGTATTATATTTCCACCACACGACACACAATTTCCGTCACGGAGACGTCTACATTTCAGAACAAGTAACTCACGACCAAATCGGAAACTTGCATTGAGAGCACAACATTCCCATGACATAAATGCTCGAAACGAGGACTCATGATAATACTGGGGGGGTGGGGGATGGGGTGGTGGGGTGAGGATGATTCTGTTTCTGCATGGAACAGCCGTGAGAGTCTGCACAGTCAATCGACCTACATACGGGTCCTCATGGTGGCGTAGAAGTCCCAGGGGATCACGTGACCTTTTTAGGGTGGGCCTGCTTGATATCCCGCCTGCATAGCCTGCTGGGAAATAAGAAGGGACTACTCTTCTAAAAAGGGTCCGAAAGCCACTTCATCTACCCCCCCCCACCCTCTCTCTCTCTCTCTCTCTCTCTCTCTCTCTCTCTCTCTCTCTCTCTCTCTCTCTCTCTCTCTCTCTCTCTCTCTCCCCCATTCCTCCCCCTTTCTTTTTTCTCTGTCCCTCCCCACGCTCACCCCATCCCAAAACCCTGGTTCCTCATTCTTTTAATCCAGACAGACAGACAGACGTACGGACGGACGGACGGATGGAGAGAAAAACAGACAGAGACACACATACACACCAATTCACACACAGACGCACACATAGACACACACAAAGACACACTCGCGCGCGCGCACACACACACACACACACACACACACACACACACACACACACACACGCACGCACGCACACATAGACAACTAGAAAGACTAGTTAGTACTAGCAAAAGTCACAGCCTTCAAGAGGAGAACGCGTCCACAGAAGCAGCAAGCAAGCGGTCAGCTGAAGGTGAAGACTTATTTTTCATGCACCACCCCACTGTATTCTCCCCTTTACATGTCTCAACGTCAGGGCCCTTTGGAAAATCAATCTAGACGTGACGACACTTACACCTCAGATCACTGTCAAACATCACCAGAATCTAATTTCGTCTGCACGAGAGGAATGCACGATTAATTGCCTCGACTTGACTGTAATTGATCTTAGAAGATTCTTTTCCTTCCCCCATTGAGAACAGTCTTTCTTCCACTTACTTCAAAGCATTAGCGACGCTTCTCTTTCGGAAGGTCAATTGTGCACGAGGTCACATTCTCGGCAAATGAAGTGCGAGAAGAGAAGTCAACGAAGAGAGACTGAATGAAGAGAGCGCAGGAGAAGTCCACGGAGGAAATGACGGAAATGAAATAGGTGACGCAATCGTGACGTCATCACGAGTTAAGCCGATGAGGCAGTAGGGCAGTGGTATTCTCAGGCAGCAAAGATCAATAGTCACCAATGACTCAGGCGTTGATATCCACAAAGGCTTCTTCGCGAAGGTTTCCTAATTAAACTAGGGAAGTTGTCGTTACGTGCGATGTCGTAAATTTCCTTCCATCTGGCTGGCGTTATTTTCATGCGTTTGGACTAGGGCAGAATGGTTAAAGCAGATTGCTCACTGACAGACACCTATAAGTATAAGAAATAGAATCCTTGATATTGCAATACAGTCTATTTTCTTTTTTAGTTGCGCCTTTGCAGAATACTCTCTCTCTCACTCTCTCTCTCACTCTCTCACTCTCTCTCTCTCTCTCTCTCTCTCTCTCTCTCTCTCTCTCTCTCTCTCTCTCTCTACTCCTATCCTCCTCCCCCCCCCCCCCCCCCACCTCTCTTCCCTACCTTTCCAACGCTAATGTTATGCACCAATTCTGCAGCTTGCCCATGGATGCGACTCAAGGACTTCTGCAGCATAAAACATTACATCTGCTGTCAAAACTGTTTCATTACATAAGAAAAAAAACCCGACTAACACAAAAATCAAAGCCTTTCGGGCACACGCCCTTCTTCAGTGAAAATAGATAAGATGAACGATGTAGAAACACAAAAATGATGTAATACGTGACGTAAAAAACTTTAGAATGATATGACGCAGGCATTCCAGAGCTCTCTCTCTCTCCCCTGCCCCCTCTCTCTCTCACCCCTCTCTCTCACCCCTTCCCTCTCTCTCTCTCTCTCTCTCTCTCTCTCTCTCTCTCTCTCTCTCTCTCTTTTTCTATCACTCTCATCCAATAAAATGTTCGAGTTCGAGTTCGCGGAGTTCGAGTTCTCTCAGTGTTAAGTGTTCAGAGTGTTCTCTCTCTCTCTCTCTCTAACTCTCTCTCTCTCTAAGTGTTCAGTGTTCATAGTTCTATCTATCTATCTCTCTCTCAGTCAAATACATTCAGTCCTTCAGGGTAGTTGGTGAGCAGCTTGAAGCACCAGAACTTCTCCCTCTGCTTCCGGATGTTCGCATCGTCCACACGGATCTTCTCAATGATAGTCACTCGCATGTGGGAGAGGCAGTGCCCAGGGGACCTGAATTGCTTTGCCACAAGGGTGTCTATGTCTTTGCGGATGGCGTACGTGTGTCCGTAAAATCTTCTACGGATGGTCTGGCCAGTCTCGCCCACATACTGCCTGTTGTGACACTGTTCATAGTCAATGAGGTAAATGACGTTTGTTGACGTGCACGACAATCAGTCTCTGATGTGCAAAGACTGGCCAGTGATGACGCTGCGGAAGGTGGTAGTGTCCTGCAGATGAATCTTGCATAGTACACACGTGGGGCATGGGTGACACCCGATGTTGGTCTCCTGAGCCAAAGTCCGGGGGAAGGGGAGGGTCGAGGGCATGAGCAGTTTTCGTAGGTTAAAACAATTTCGTTCTCCTACAATAGGCGGGTTTCGAGCTGCCCGTCTCATCCGCGTGCTGGTGTGGAGCACCGGCAGAAACTGCTTCAGCCACTGGCTCAGAGGCGGGTTGCTTGGGTTGTGACGAATCACAAACGGAACTCTGTCTGAACCCTCGGCTTCTCTCCGAGCGTACTGAAGAGTAGATGCTCGAGTCCTGGCTGCCACTTTCTTTACAGCTGCCTCAGTCAGTCCTACGGGATAGCTTCTCTTTTTCAGCTTCTTTTTCAGTTCATCACATCTGTGTCTGAACATATAGTCTCGTGGACAACATGTCAGTGACGGACGTGGCCACTTCCTCGTGGGGTATGTTGGTATACAACCCCACCACGTCAATGGTGACAATGAGAGCGTCAGGAGGGAGGGGGCCGTAGCGGTGTTTCCACTGTTCCACTAGCTGCAGAAAATGCGTTGTGTCTTTGACATATGACGGTAGGTCACACACCAATGGCTGCAGCCAATGATCCACCAGTTTGGACAGCTTCTCTGTAGGTCCTTTACATCCAGAAATAATGGGGCGTCCACGTGGGTTCTGTCCGTCCTTGTGGACTTTGGGTAGGTGGTAGAACACGCTGGTACGTGTAGTCTCAGCTTCCAGCAGAGCCCACTGAAAGCAGTGACTTACTTGACTTAATCCTGTTGACTCCCGACGGAACATAGGGCCGCAACAACACCTCGCCAACGCACTCTGTTCTGGGCTGTTCTCCTCAGCTGAGTCCACGTCATTCCGGCGTCCTTCACTTCGCTCTCGACAGACCTTCTCCACGACTGTTTGGGCCGTCCCTTTTTTCTTTTTCCCTGTGGGTTCCAGTCAAGTGCTTGCCTCGTGACGTTGTCGGCTGGTTTGCGCAGTGTGTGACCTATTCACCCCCATTTCCTCTTTTTGGTGCCCTGACTGATGGGGTTCTGGTTGGTTTTCTTCCATAGGTCTGTGTTGGAGATCTTCTCAGGCCACCTGATGTTGAGGATGCGGCGCAAGCACTTGTTGAAAGCAGTAGTCATCAATAAATGTTTTATCTTTCAACTGTTCCACGATGCGGTTGGACTAGTTGGCGATGTCAGCTGTGGGATTGACGTCTAACTTGGTGTAATGCACCGCATTGTTGAGTTGACGCAAAGCTTCCGCCTCATAAGCAGTACAGTCCTGAACCACTGTAGCCCCTCCCTTATCTGCTTTGGAGATCCGGATTTGACGAAACTGTACCAACTGGAGCAGTTCCGCTAGAGCTTTACGGCAGTCGTTGCTTAGGTTACCAGTAGTAGTATTCAACGTCGAAGTCGCAGTTTCAACAGCCCGTGGCATGTCAGAACTACTAGACACAGGGTAAATTACATCCCTGGTCACACTATCAACTGTCTCCACATCCCTGGCCACACTGTCAACTGTCTCCACCAAATCCCTGGTCACACTGTCAACTGTCTCCACATCTCTGGACACACTGTCAACTGTCTCCACATCCCTGGTCACACTGTCAACTGTCTCCATATCCCTGGACACACTGTCAACTGTCTCCACATCCCTGGTCACACTGTCAACTGTCTCCACATCCCTGGTCACACTGTCAACTGTCTCCACATCCCTGGTCACACTGTCAACTGTCTCCACATCCCTGGACACACTGTCAACTGTCTCCACATCCCTGGACACACTGTCAACTGTCTCCACATCCCTGGACACACTGTCAACTGTCTCCACATCCCTGGACACACTGTCAACTGTCTCCACATCCCTGGTCACACTGTCAACTGTCTCCACATCCCTGGACACACTGTCAACTGTCTCCACATCCCTGGACACACTGTCAACTGTCTCCACATCCTGGTCACACTGTCAACTGTCTCCACATCCCTGGGCACACTGTCAACTGTCTCCACATCCCTGGGCACACTGTCAACTGTCTCCACATCCCTGGGCACACTGTCAACTGTCTCCACATCCCTGGTCACACTGTCAACTGTCTCCACATCCCTGGTCACACTGTCAACTGTCTCCACATCCCTGGGCACACTGTCAACTGTCTCCACATCCCTGGGCACACTGTCAACTGTCTCCACATCCCTGGGCACACTGTCAACTGTCTCCACATCCCTGGGCACACTGTCAACTGTCTCCACATCACTGGGTGCACTGTCAACTGTCTCCACATCCCTGGGCACACTGTCAACTGTCTCCACCAAATCCCTGGGCACACTGTCAACTGTCTCCACATTCCTGATCACACTATCAACTGTCTCCACATCCCTGGACGCACCGACAACTGTCTCTTCAACCCTTGGTGCACTTTCAACTGTCTCCACATCTCTGGGCACACTTTCAACTGTCTCCACATCTCTGGGCACACTGACAACTGCCTCCACATTCCTGCGCACACTGTCAACTGTCTCCTCATCCCTAGGCACACTGTCAAATTTCTCTACATCATTGTCTTCTACAACGTTTACTTTCATAAGACGTCGAAGTTTATGAAACTTTCTGTTATCAAAGGCCGACATAACATGTTGGACTTTACGATGGACATCAAAAAGAAAGAATCAAAAGAAGCACCGTCAATGAGTTCCCGAAGAAGACACTTGGAACGTTCAATACCAGTTGACAATGTCAGACATTCCGAAGCGTAAAAGTTACGACACAAAGACACGATGAAAAGTTCTGTTTCTAACAACGGCAATTTGATCTCTTGATGAGGACCCCAAGGAGGAAGACCAGATGACGCAAAGTTTAGCTGGAATCCCTTGGGGACGATGCGATTATGAAGACAATGAGACAAAAATAGATGATGACTGGTGTATCTAGAAAGTTTATCATAAGAAGAAATGATTTTGCTCATCAACTCTCTCACCACGCCAGATCCATTGCTGGATACAGTGTTACGTAGATCTTTCGGCGTGCGTCCTTGCGGCGAAAATGACATGATGAGAGAATTGCAGATGGTAATATACGAACCATATTCTGGTGGATCCAAAACTGAATACTGCCGTGCATACACTGACGTGGAAAGATTACAATAAATAAGATAAAAACACACGACTAACACCAAATCAAAGTGACTTTCGGGTAACACCGGCCCCCTCTTCGGCTGAACGAGATGTAGAAAAACACAACAAATGCTGTAATACGTGACGGTAACAAACCTTTGAGTGATATCGCTTTAGGCACTCTAGTGTTCCTCCTCCCTCTCCCGCTCTCTCTCGATACTCTCTCTCTATCTCTCTCTATCTCTTTCTCTCTATCTCTTTCTCTCTCTCTTTCGTCTCGCTCTCTCTCTCTCTCTCTCGCTCTCTCTCCTCTCTGCCCACCACCTTCCTCTTCTCTCTCTCTCTTCTTTCTCTAATATACTCTCATCCAACAAAATGGTCGAGTTCGAGCTTCTCCGGGCTCGACTTACTCTCAGTCGTCTTCAGTGTTCACAGTGTTCCTCTATCTCTCTCCTCTCTTTCTATCTCATATCTCTCTAACTCTCTCGCTCTCTAACATCTCTAACTCTATCTCTCTCACTCTCTCTCTCTCTACCTCTCTCTCTCTAAGACATACTCTCCCTAACTCTTCTCTCTGTCTCTCTAAGTGTTCATAAGTTCTACATCTATCTCTCTCTCTCTCAGTCAATCACATCAGTCCTTCAGGGTAGTTGTGCGCAGTCTTGAAGCGCCAGAACTCTCCCTCTGCTTCCGGATGTTTGCACGTCCACACACGGATCTTACTCAATAACAGTCACTCGCATGTGGGAGAGGCAGTGCCCAGGGGACCTGAAGTGCATTAGCCCACTAGGGTGTCTATGTCATTGCGGAATGGCGTGGGTGTGTCTGTAAAATCTTCACGGATGGTCTGGCCAGTCTCACTTACATACTGCCTGTCGTGACACTGTTCACCAGTCAATGAGGTAGATGACGTTGGTTGACCACTGCAACGACAAGCAGTCTCTGATGTGGAAAGACTGGACAGTGATGACGCTCGGAAGGTCGGTAGTGTCCTGCAGATGACTCTTCACACAGTACACACTTGGGCATAGGGTGACACCCGATGCTTGGTTCTCCTGCAGCCAACAGTACGCGGGGAAGGGGAAGGGTCGAGGGCCATGACAGCAGGTTTTTCGTAGATTTCAAAGACAATAGAGAGCAGAGAGATCAGAGAGAGAGAGAGAGGAGAATTCGGGAGAAGAGGAAAGGGGGGGGGGAGAGAGAGAGGGTGGGTGAAATCGTTTCAAGGAGAGGGCTGATATTGGAGAGAGATGAGAGAGAGAGAGAGAGAGAGGAGCAGACGAGATGAGGAGAGAGGAGGGGGGGGGGTTCGAGTTGTCGGAAAGGCAAGAATCACTTGACAGTGAACGAGGAGAACGTGACTACTGAACGA
>JAWQFJ010027264.1:0-10000 GCA_034096865.1 Theodoxus fluviatilis
GGCTATGCTCACGACTGCTCTGGAGGATATGAAGAAGCAGCTAGAGAGCCGACCTCTAAAGCTGTCCTCCCCAGTCACCTGTTTTTATTGCCACAAGAAGGGGTATGTGAAGAATGACTGCAAGAAGCGAAAGGCCGACGCGAACCGCAACAGTGGTCAACGCCAATACGCCACTTCCTATTCCCAGCGACAGTATCTCCAGCCGCCATCTCCTGGGCAATGGATTCCGCAGTATTCAGGTCCTGTCTATCCTCCTGTCTCGCTACCTTCGCCACAAGGCGCATAAAATGCAACCCCGAGCCTCGTCTGGCGAGTGGCAACAATAGGCATGTCGTCACCCGGGGCAGAGCTTCTTACCCGAGGAAAACTAGCTGCCCCCGTTGTTGCGAGCCAGGCAGCGGGGGAGGGCGCGGCTACAGTCAACCTGACGGGGAAGTGTCCAACAACGACAGTGCAGATAAATGGGTCTACAGTAAGTGCTGTCATCGATACAGGGAGTGAAGTCACCACGGTTACTGAAGACTGGTACTGCAAACGGTTTTCGTGCAAATCTCTGAAAGTGTCAACCCTTCTGATGCTTAGAGCTGCGAATGGCTTGGAAGTGCCGTATAACAGGATAGCGACCGTAGACATAGAGGTGTTAGGGCATTCACTGGCCAATGTTCCTGTCCTCGTGGTGAAGACTCCCAGGGACCCATCAATGCTGCAGCGAAAGACCAAGCATCCAGTTCTCTTGGGCATGAATGTTTTGTGCCGAGTGGGTGAGCTACTAGGCAACGCTGAGGGGATATCGCAATGCCTAGAACCAGCCATCAGGGAGGCTAAGCTGGAGTCGGTGTCTGTTCGTGGACTTGCCAAGGTAGCTACTGATGTCATGGTGCCTGCTTCATCCCTCTACACGGTCAGGATCACAGGCATCGAGAAGCCCCGACGCCACCTTTTGGCCCTGCCATCTGCTCAGAACCTTTCGGGAGGACTGCTGCTCGTCCCAATCCTGGTGAGTGCAGACAAAGATGCGCGCTTTGTACGAATTGCAAACTTGTCTCACGAAGACGTTTTTCTGAAGGCCCGAACATCTGTCGCTACGCTTCATGTTGTGGATGACATCGATGGAGATGGATGTATGCTTGACGTCTCCTCGAACGAAATTGTCGTCAGACCATCAGATGAAGCCAATGCCCTCAGTTCTTAGACAACGGAACACGTCCCGTGTCCTTCGTTTGATGGGACAGCACTACAGCGGCAAAAGCTACGGCACTTTTGGAGAAACACCATAAGGCTTTCGCAAAGGATGATAGTGACTTGGGTTTCACTGATCGTGTCCAACATGAGATCCACACAAAAGATGACATTCCCACGGCGGAGCCATATCAAAGCATCCCACCGAGAATGTTTCTGGAAGTAAAGCAACACCTGAAGGGACTCCTTGACAGCAGATCATAGTCGAAAGCCACAGCCCGTATGCTGCTCCACTTGTCCTGGTCCGCAAGCGTGATTCCACCCTTAGGTTGTGTGTAGACTACCGGAAGCTAAATTCAAAGACAATGATGGACGCCTACCCACTTCCTTGGATTCAAGAGTCATTTGATTCCCTTGCCGGGGCACAGTACTTTTCCACCCTCGACCTGGCAAGTGGATACCACCAGATAGGCATGCATCCTGATCATCAACATAAAACGGCATTCACAACCCCCTTTGGCCTGTACGAGTTCACCCATATGCCGTTTGGACTTGCAACCGCTCCTTCGACTTTTCAGCGCTTGATGCAAAACATCACTTCAGACTTCATCTGTGAATTTCTGCTTTGCTATTTGGACGACATATTGATCTTTTCAAAGACCTTTGGTGAACACTTGATTCACCTGGACAAATTCCTAGAGAAAATCACTCAAGTTGGACTCAAAATCAAATCGAGGAAATGTCAGTTGCTTAGGCGGGAAGTGAACTACATGGGACATGCAATCTCCAATGAGGGCGTGTTCTGTCAGCAAGAGAAAGTTGACGCGGTGAAGAAATGGCCTCGTCCCAAAACAGTCAAACATGTGCTTTCGTTTCTAGGATTTGCCTCATACTATCAAAGATTCATCGAGGGGTTTTCGAAAATAGCTGGCCCCCTGCATGACCTGACCCAATGGACAAAAGCAGGAAAAAAAACTTTTGATGTCACATCGCAATGGACAGACCGCCATGAAGCGGCCTTCGAAGCACTCAAGACCGCCTTGACGACAACCCCTGTCCTCCTGTTCGCGGACTTTGAGAAGCCATTCATCCTAGAAACTGATGCTTCCCATGACGGGCTCAGCGCCATATTATCCCAGAAACAGCCTGACGGGACTGTGCGTGTCGTGGCCTACGCCAGCCGACGTCTCCATCCCACTGAGAGGAAGTCTTCCAGCTATTCCAGCTTCAAACTGGAGATGCTGGCCTTGAAGTGGGTGGTGACGAAGAAGTTTCGCCACTACCTGATGGGGAGCACGTTCACAGTCTATACAGACAACAACCCGTTGACGTTCTTTCGCACCGCTAAGCTAGGTGCACTAGAGCAACGATGGGCTGCCGAGTTGGCGCAGTTCACCTTCGATGTGAAATACCGCCACGGCAAAACCAACCCAACTGACGGTCTATCCCACCATCTCAAGAGGAGGAAGTCAATTGCAACACATTTCCCTCTCCATTGACTGAAATCTCAAAAGAAATTGACGACACCCACGGACTGGTCTGCAACAGTCTGGTAGCACTCAGTGAAGAGGTGGACAAATCCAGTAGTTCTCATGCTGATGCGCTCTTGGAGGTGCCACTCTTGCAGGAAGAAGTCGTTGTGACTACCGGAAAACGACTGACTCAGCAAGAGCTGCAGGATCTGCAGAAGCAGGGCCTCGTGATAGGGAAGTTTCTGTCATCTTGGTTGCAAAAGCCACAGTCTACCCAGGACCACTCCTCGAAGATCCTACTTCGTAAATTTAAAGACTTCGGATCCGGGACGGGCTCCTCTACAGACATGTCGTCGACCCATCTCAAGGCCACCTCGAGCAAAGGGTTCTACCCAGTTTGCTGCGTCCTGACATCCTGAGAGCAATCCATGACGACATGGGCCATCAAGCTCTGGAGAGGTCGCTCAAACTTCTCCGGAAATGGGTGTACTGGCCTGGTGTAACTTCGGACGTCAAGAACTATATAAAGGCCTGTGAATGCTGTACCATGACCAAGCAACCCAACCTGCGAACCACATCAGGCAATCTTCTCGCCATATGTGTAGAACTGCCTTGTGTAGGTATTGGATGTGCCTTTGACTGTAGGTAATGTACTTGTTCCTTTTCTTTTGCATGACCTCAATACGTAGCCTTTTATAGTAAAATCACACATAGCAAAGAGAATTATAGGAATGCGATAGGAGATCCATATTATCCTATGATATACAAGAATACGTGAAACAATAACTGTTTATTTTATTGAAATGATATGACATATCCTTTATATCCCATATACTCCTTTGATTGTTCGTGATTACGTCGTTGTTGATGTCGTTCTCTCTGTGTAACGAGACGTACTGGAAAGTTTCCCTCGTTCTTGTGAATGTAGGTGGCCGATTGCGATAATGTAATCTGGAAGAGCGGATTGCCTATAGGTTTGGAACTGATAGAAAATATCTCATCGTAAGGTTGCAGATAGTGCTCTCTTTGTGTGATTGTTGTTTAGGGAAAGTTACAGTTTCCCATTACTGTGGTTTTTGTTTAAAATTTCATTTACCATTATGTATCACTGTGTTGCTAGTGATTACGGAAGAACTTGCGATGTTTGTTCATTGCAGAGAAATTTGTAATGCCGTTCAAGCGTTGCGGGGTGTTGTCGTGCTTAGCAACGCCACTTTGTGTCACTGTTTGTTTGTGTGCATCTAGTTGAAGGGTTAAGACCGCTTTTAGCTTGCACGGTTTGTGTGTCTAGCCATGTGGATGACATACTTGTTGAAGGGTTAAAACCGCTTCAAGTTTTCTTGTCCAACATGCTCTGTTGTTGTGTTGGTTATGCTGCGTTCTGTAATGTGAAATGTTCAATCCCGTTGCCATCAATCAACTAGTTGAACGGTTAAGCCCGCTTCTAGAAGATGTGAAGAAATGTAAACTCTTGCATGTTTTGTGTTGTGTTTTGGATTGTCTTCTAGTTGAATGGTTAAGATCCCTTCTAGACAGCAATAGCTTATTTTAATCGTGTGATATTTCGTTGTATACCATGATTGCATATATTACCTCCTAGTAATGCATGTACCCAGTAGATTCAAGATTTTGTGTCCATTCTACATTTGTATTTTGTCTTATGATATATTTTGTATACAAATGGTCACCTCAAAACTCCTAGCACTAATTGTATTGTTCATTGTTAAACTCCTTATAGGTCATTAATCAAAATTTACAACAAGGACGTTGTACAGAAACACCAGGGGGAGATGTAACAGGGTGCCAAAACTTTGCTGACTTTGCTTTCTGTTCATGAGCCCTACTGAATTATTTGCTCTCATTCTGTCGACCTCCTGCACTCCCTCCCTCTCTCTCTCTCTCCCTCTCTCTCTCCCTCTCTCTCTCTCTCTCTCTCTCTCTCTCTCTCTCTCTCTCTCTCTCTCTCTCTCTCTCTCTCCCCTACTGTCACCTCACATGAGGTATTGCAAAACACCTTTCAACTTCCAAACAAACGATCCACGGACCTCGATGGCATCAGTTCTCAGTTACTACAAATTTCGCTCCGCGCCATACTGCCTTCATTGACACACATTTATAAGTAGACAATGTACAAGGGAGATACGCCATTATATGCCATTTCAGAGCACGGTTCTAGAAAGGAGATAACAGAGTGCAAAGAAGGTTATCTTTAGTATGGAGTGAGAGGAAAACGAGACAATCACCCTCGCACCAAAGAGGAGTGAAACTAGAGGACTCGACTTCATTCCTGTGATAAGCAATCGACACCGGTCGCCACCCTGCCTTAAGCCCCCACTAACCGCCCTCCCCCCCCCCTCCCCCCCCCCCCCCCCCCCCCAAAAAAAAAAAAAAAGTTTCAGGTAACTTGGCCACACAGAAAAATAGGGTAGGTAGTTAGGACCTTTTTTATTGTAGTTCAAAGAAAGGTTGTCGTTTTGTAGTGATGTAAAAAAAGTTTCGTATTCACACACACACACACACACACTTACTCACACACACACACACACACACACACACACACACACACACACACACACACACACACACACACGCACGCACACACACATACAAAGCTCCAAAAGGAAAATGTTTCGTACACCAGGAAAAACATTGTTTCGTACACGCAAAATCTATTTTGAAATTATTGTCGATTCTATTGTAGAATTTACCCATTTTACATGTGCGCTATTTGTGTTTGCACGTGTGAGTGGGGTTTTTTTCTTCTCCAGCAGCGAAAAAAAAAGAGGGTAGGGTTGGCGGCAACATGTAGAGTCGGTCGGAAGATATACTTGGGGGGGGGGGGGGGGTGAGAGGGGTTGGGGGTGGAGGTTTTGCCTGAGCTGATCTTGCCTTTTTCTACATGCATGCGTGCACTGGCTTCTAGAGTTTTCGTGGACGGCAAAACCATGGGCTAGGTTTACAGGCAGCTTATAAAATATTCCACGGTGAGCTCTTTGCTAATGCGTGTTGTTTGTTCAAGTACACATTGAGAATAGCGGAGAGTCTAGCTTCATCTGCTAGCTCTGATACCGAGGTAGACCACGTCCCTAAACGCAAATGCGTGCGACAACGCACAGGAAGGAAGGAAAACAGAAGGAAAGGCGTGTGACATGACGAGGGTGTACATTGTAACGCGAGAATGAAACATGGAAAAACGCACAAGAGATTATAATACAATGGCCATTCGAAGAGAGCAATCGAGAAGAGCTAGCGGTCAATGGCGACCAAGTGCGCATGGGCAGGGGAGAGCGCCTTTCTGGAAGTGGACGAGGGAGAGGTCAATGATGATGATGAGAAAATACGAGCGGTGGCAAATCGCAAACGCGGAGAGGCCACAATTGTGGCCATGAAGAAAACGAGAGGAAAAGAAGAAAACAAAGGACAACAAACGTGGAGGCAGAACAATAAGTGAGACACCTCGAACCTAACAGGAAGTTATATGCATGAAGGAAAAGCACATAAAAAAGGTCAGCCGACAGAAGAGAGACACTTTGTACGGAAAAAGGAAAAGACCCATGACTTAAGAGACAAGAAAAATAGGAATAACGATTATAGATTATGCGCGGCATTCTCTCTCTCTCTCTCTCTCTCTCTCTCTCTCTCTCTCTCTCTCTCTCTCTCTCTATCCCCATATCCATCCCCTTGTTTTGTTGTCTTCATTTACTTTAATCCCCTTCCCTCCATTTCCCGCTGGACTTTTCGTGCTAACCACAATAATTATTGTTAACTGCCGTGTGAGTTTCTGTCCTGTCTGCAGCGCCCTAGCTCCACTGCTCTGTATGCAATACATGTCCTCATGCTGTCATGGGCATACATGCAAAGACAAGCTTCCAAGAGGATTTGGATTTTTTTACTTCCTGAATCCGCGACCTACTCCTCAGCCAGTAGGGCTTTCAAGCTCGCCCTTCTCGCCTCTCCCTTTGTAAGGCAGCTGCGAAGCTGAAGCTGCTAGTCATGACTGCCAAACCATTCAGCAAGTACACGTGGACTTTTCCGATTTTTTCAGTCATTCCTGTTCTAAATATGTTATCTGTACAGTAACATTATTGTATTAAAGCATTCAGCATCTTTAGGTTACTTTTGAAGATATTAATCCTTGTATTTTCAGGGATCTCTTTACTTGAATGGTGGCTTACTTATCTTTTGTTGTTAGACCTGTAAATGCCATACTGGAACGGAGTTTTGTCGATGTTTCTTAGCCCAAGTAGTTATACACATTCACCACTTCTACTTTTTTCCTCTTCCGAAGTGTCAACATCCGTGGACTGACATATCAATAAAACGAAATACACCGACTAGATTTATTCATACTAATAAACAACCCATCCATTCACCTTCTTTTTTCATATTAGCCAAATGGTTCTGTAAACCAAAAAGGAGTATCAGGGCGGAAGGACAATAGTGAGAGAGAAAGAGAGGAAAGAGAGAAAGAGAGGAGAGAGAGAGAGAGAGAGAGAGAAAGAGAGAGAGAGAGAGAGAAAAGAGAGAGAGAGAGAGAAGAGAGAGAGAGAGAGAGAGAGAAGAGAGAGAGAGAGAGAAGAGAGAGAGAGAAAGAGAGAGAACTGAACTGAACAAGTTTAATGTGTAGGCCACCGGCCTATTACATGGGCGAGAAAAACGCGAACAGAGCACAAGTATGTACAAGAAGTACATCAAAAACTGGCAACCAGTTTAGGAAGCGCGCACGGGTGAATAGTCTCTATCAATGAGAAAGTTCACGTTCTCCGTGCAGCCCGTGTGGGCTGTTGTCGCGTCGGCGGCGTCCTGCTCGTTTCTGGGTTCTTTCGCTGGCAGCATCCCTGTCACGCTGGCGAACAGCTGATCGCAGACGAAGCGTAGATTGGGTCAGCCTTGGAGCTCCTGTCGGGGACGAAAGGCAGGTCTTGTAGTGGGTCGCTCCACGATCCCTCGGACGAAAGGCAGAGGTCGACGGTAGAGGCGGAGTTAGATCTGACACAGCACAAGGGTGACAAGCCTCGGCAACTCCACTTCCCAGTGCACTCATTTGCTCCCGCAAGGCACGAGAAATGCCCTCAGAAATCTTGCTCATCACGTTTTGAAAGTCTTCCACTGTTGCTTCATTGCTACGAGGTGGTTTTGCAGCACCGTGAGGGTCATTTTGAAGTGTTGGCATTTCTGTGGCAAGTGGTTCCTTGTTCGGAACTGAGGCAGCTTTTTCCTCATGGTGGTTGACAGAGTTCGAGGGGTCAGAGGTCACGGATGACACGGTGACGCATTCCGCCGGCACATGGGAGCGAGGATTTCGTGCAGGGACAGGGTCGGTAACAGTTTTTACGACATTGAATTCAGATTGATTTTGAATCGACAAAGCATTAGCATGGTTCTGCTCACCCTTCTGACGATGTTTTTCTGCTCGGTGTTGGTCCCTACGTCTCTGTGCTGGTGGTTTCCTTCTCCAAAATCCGCGCCGTTCACTCGTGAGTAATGGCTGACCGTCGTGCTGCCTGAACCTCAACACAACAACGACGTTTCCAGGCTCACCGCCTACTTTCCAACTAGAGGGTTCCTCCGTTGCTAGCAGGGATGTCAGCAGTGCCTCCAGGGCAGCTGGAAGTCCAGCGACTGGCATGATGCTAACTATAATTACGCAATACTGTAAACTGGCCGGAGCGAGGGAAAGACGTCCTACCGGCGCGAGCGCAAACCGCTGAGTGAGAAAGAGAGAGAGAAAGAGAGAGAGAATGAGAGAGAAAGAGAGACAGACAGACAGAGAGAGAGAGACAGAGAGATATGAAAGGCATGGACAAGTGCAGAACTTACCTGCAACACAACTTCCTGCACTTTCAAAGTAGCCAGACTTGCACATGCATTTGCCACCGCTGCACTCAGTGTTGGGGTCACTGCAGCTTGAGTTGTCCGTGCAAGCTCCGTTCAGAGGAGCTTTGGTAGTGGTGGGAGGTGTGGTGGTGGTGGTGGTGGTGGTGGTAGGTGTGGTGGTAGGTGTGGGGGGAGGTGTGGTGGTGGTAGTGGTGGGGTTAGGTGTGGTGGGAGGTGTGGTGGTGGTAAAAAATGCCTGGAAAGTGTGATAATCGCGTTTTCAACTGACTACTTTCAACATCGAGGCACAAATATATTATTTATTTTATGACAGGGGAAGGCAAAGAAACGCAGTGTGTCTTTTTAAAATTTCAGCATATTCAGTCAAACATGATTCACGTACATGGCGCAGTTAAAATGTTTTGCCAGAGATTCCTAAGATAATAGTAGGGTAAATGCCCGTGTGTGTTGTTTTTGCTTTAATCAGCCCTTCAACTTATTAAAACCTTAAATATGATTCATCTATTTGTTTATCTATATGGCTACCTTTCTGTCTCTTGTTAATGTTTATGTGTATTTGTCTGTCTGTGCAGGAGTTTATGTCTGTCAGTGTAAAGGTATGTTTGTTTGTCTGTCTGCCCTCCTACCTGCCTGTCTGTCTGTCTATCTGTCTGTCTGTCTGTCTGTCAGTCAGCTTTCCATTCAGCATGCCTGCCTACCTTCCTGTCTGTCAGCCTGCCTGTCTACCCTCCTGCCAATCTGTCTGTCCGTCTGTCTGTCTGTCTGTCTGTCTGTCTGTCTGTCTGTCTGTCTGTCTGTCTGTCTGTCTGTCTGTCTGTGTGTCTGTCTGTCTGTGTGTCTGTCTGTCTGTGTGTCTGTCTGTGTGTCTGTGTGTGTGTGTGTGTGTGTGTGTGTCTGTCTGTCTGTGTGTCTGTCTGTGTATCTGTCTGTGTATCTGTCTGTGTATCTGTCTGTCTGTCTGTCTGTCTGTCTGTCTGTGTTTCTGTCTGTCTGTCTGTCTCTCTGTCCGTCTCTCTGTCTGTCTGTCTGCCTGCCTGCTTGCCTGAATGCCTGAATGCCTGCCTATCTGCCTGCCTGCCTTCCTGCCTTCCCGCTCGCCCGCCCACGTCCGTCCGTCCGTCCGTCTGTCTGTGTGTATGTCTCTGTGTCTGTCTGTCTGTCTGTCTGTCTGTCTGTCTGCCTGTCTGTCTGTCTGTCTGTCTGTCTGTCTGTCTGTCTGTCTGTCTGTCTGTCTGTCTGTCTGTCTGTCTGTCTGTCTGTCTGTCTGTCTGTCTGTCTGTCTGTCTGTCTGTCTGTCTGTTAGTCTATCTGTCTCTCTCTGTCTATCTTTGTCTGTCTCTCTCTGTCGCTCTGTCTGCTGTCTCTCTCTCTCTCTCTCTCTCTCTCTCTCTCTCTCCCTCCCTCTCTCTCTCTCTCTCTCTCTCTCTCTCTCTCTCTCTCTCCCTCTGGGCGTGGATACTTCCTGGTCTATCTATGTTTCTTCGCTAAAGTCAGTCCCAGTCAAATGCTGG
>JAWQFJ010027264.1:15000-30000 GCA_034096865.1 Theodoxus fluviatilis
TCGAAAACTGAAGCACTCCTGGTGGGCGGCGGAGGCAAATCCGATCAGGCCCTCAAACTAACCATTGGTCACAGTGACATCGTCTTCTCTCAGTCTGTTAGAAATTTAGGCGTCATGTTTGATGATGATGATCTGTCAATGAGATCTCATGTCAACAAAGTCTGTTAGTTAGCATATTATGAGCAAAGGAAAATTAGTACCATTCGTCATTATCTTTCTCAGCAGGCCAACAAAACGCTCATCACATCACTTGTTCTGTCTCGTCTCGACTATGGAAACTCTCTTCTCGCTGGCATCCCCGACACTCTGCTTAACAAACTCCAGAAAGTTCAGAATTGTGCTGCCAGGCTAGTTTTCCGAAATCCCAAGCGTACCCATGTCTCATCACTCCTACATCCACTTCACTGGCTCCCCATCTCTCATAGGATAGATTATAAACTTGCTAATTTGTGCTTCAAAGCCATCAGCAACACCGCACCACACGCTCTTACAGAAATTCTTGCAGTCTACATGCCCTCAAGATCTCTACGCTCAGCTGCTGACTCTAGAATGCTTAAGGTCCCCCGCCGTAATAAGAAAACTCAAGGACAGAGTGCCTTCTCCTATATTGGACCTGTAATCTGGTATAGTCTCCCTCTCTCAGTCCGTCATTCTGACACTCTGCCCCACCACCTCTTCCGATCCGCCTTTCCCGCTGAGCTGCTTCGTCTTACTTGACCTGGCCTGCAAGTGCTGTGTATACTGTATAGTTTGTTCTACTGGATTTTAGTTTTTGTCTTTTGTTTATGGGTGTAGTGTGTTAGTTTTTGTAGGAATGTGGTGTTGAGTGGTTGTATGAGTGTTGATTCTTTGGATTGTAAACGCCATGAGCTTACCTGTCAAGGGAAGGTATGTGCGTATGAATAAACTATTATCCTTCCAGGTTTATTGGAAGTCCTCACAGCTTTATCTCTCCATGTTTACTGGAGGTCCTTACAGCTTTATCTGTCTGTGTGTGTGTGTGTGTGTGTGTGTGTGTGTGTGTGTGTGTGTGTGTGTGTGTGTGTGTGTGTGTGTGTGTGTGTGTGTGTGTGTGTGTCTGTCTGTCAGTCCCGACTTAACTGCTGATATCTCAAAAACTACTGGTCGGATTTCCTTGACATTTTGCACACTTACTGGAAGTTAGGTCCGATTGAATGTATCAAATGTTCAGAATCGAGGTTTGAATAGAAAGTGACTTTTTTACGTTTTGGTGTTGCAAAGAAGGCAAGGGACGGAACTCTATCCCGACTCAAGGGAAGTTTTGGCATGTGTGACGTGATCATTTGACGTCGAATAACGTGACGTAATTTCGAGAAGATTGGACATTGGTCAAGGAGAAAGAAGGATTTTTTATCCCTCCAGGTTTACTGGAGGTCCTCACAGCTTTATGGATTAGCTCACTCGGTAGCGCGTCGAATATTTTTATGTCGCTGGGACATGCTTGGTTGTAGGGGATGCGCGCTTTTTTTTTTGTTAATGTGTGTATGGTATTCGAGAGAGAGAGAGAGAGAGCCACCCCACCCGTCGTTGTACATGTGAGAGGTTGCGGGTTCGAACCTTACTCTTTTCCCCCTCTTTTCTTGAGAGGTTGCGGGTTCGAACCCGATCTTTTGTTGTTGTTGCTGTTGTTCTTTTAATGCCAAAACATTGAGGTTCAGCGCCAGCGGTGTTTATTATTATATTATTATACAATATACACCAGTTCCTGGCAGCCCACCCCCCAGTGCTCTCCCCTCTTGCTTGAGTGCACGGTCAGCCCCTCAGCCTCTACTCGCTTGCGGAAACCATGTCTTGAGATAGGCGAGCATGCTTTGGGGTTGGACAATGTGCGAGGCGCAGTGCCGTGGTTCTATCCTTGGGACGGGAAGAATCTGGGTATAATAAAATATTATCAGCTACTAGTTCCCTCCCATTAATCAATGCTGTATAGTTTCAGCAGAAGACACAAATTCATCAGATATATGATTCATCTTCATCATCATATGAAGATGTCATGTTACCATCTTTGGTGTCTTTGATGTTACCTGATTTGTAAACTGCAAGTTCTTGATATGCCTAACCGTGCAGTTTAAATCATGCACGAACAGCCCTGGTGAATTTCAAGAAAAATGCCTCAAACCGGTTCTACTTCAGTTTGTGATTTTAGCAACGTATGGAACAAATCTTTGCGCAATGTTTCATGAAACAACGACCAACTCGACTCTATTGTCTCACTTTTTGTACCTAAGTTGACTCGCTGCAATGAACAGTCTGGAAAAGTGCTATCTTTATTTGCCAAAAATTACAGTCAAATACAGGTTGTTGACACTTTGGTCTCTTTGTTTTGGTATCAGAGACATGTCCAATAACATCAGGAAATACTTCTTAATTACTTGCACCTCGGTACGGCATTCCTCGATTGGTTTGTCAAGATTCGTAATCGAGTACAAATATATACTTGATAATCTGATTTGTTTAAAGTAATGCGAGCTCTTAAAAACAATTCCGTCCTAATCTCTTGATATCTGATGCACTCAAGAGCCAACTAAGTACCGTAAGCAATCACACTAAAATGAGCCTTCATGTTACTCTCTCTATGGGTCTTAAAACAGTCTGTCACCTACCCGGGATGCAGGTCTTGTTGCCAGTGTACCAGAAGTAGGATGCTGCACAGCGACACGTGTTGCTGGAGCAGAGAAGGTTGGTGTTGCTGCCGCAGTCCCCATCCACTGAGCAGCCCTGGCCTTCTGTGGGCACTGCAGCAAAACAACCAGTCTCCGGTTAGCAGTCCGACCGCACAGAGACAACAAATGCATATACCATTTAGGCGCGACGTACAGAAAGGAAACTCTCCTAAATAATTGCCCCTTAAGGTTCTTTAAACTCTTCAGACATCCTCAGACTTCCTCTCACAGTCCAGGAGTAAAACCGGGTACCTGAGAGAGCAATGTTGGCAAAGTGTAGTGCGATTGTAATACGGCCATAAACTAGCATTGGGTTGGAATCTTCCCCAGGAAATGGAGTTGGCACTGTGACCTGACTGTGTGCATCTTAAATGTCTGTCACTAAGTTTGTTGCGAAGTACCAGTGAAGGATTGATCAAGCTGCACAGTGATCAGGGGGTAAAGTCTAAAGTGGATGGAGACCCAGACATCAGTGATGAGTGGCTGTATAAAATACCTTTACCGTTTACTTTTACCTTGAACACATGATGGAGTATTGTGATGGTAAATGTAGATTGTCAGACAGTGCGCGAAAGAATGATGATCTTTATCTATAGCTCTCCACTCTCCTTTGCTTCACCCAGCGTAAGGGCTGTACGTGTTCATGCAATGATCACATTAAGTTGCAATGTCTTCAATGAACTCGATGTGCAAATAGTTTTTCTTTAAGCCACATGAGATGTGGCTAGAAATTACCACCTATTCAAACAAGGCGTTTTTTTCTGGCCAGACAATCACACTCTTCACAGGCAGACAGCATTAATTTCTGACATTAAAGGAAAACAAGAAGGGCAAAACCCATACAACTCACATGCTTGACCTTGACCTTTACATAACCTTGAGGTGTCCTTCAAGGTCAAGGTCAAACAACTAAACCTAGCAATGACATCATACACTAAGAACTGCTTTACACATTTTTCCTACCAAAATACATGTGACCTTGACCCAAGGTCAACGTCATCCAAGGTCATGCAACAAAAAGCTGTTAATTCAAGACATAGGAAGCACAATGGTGCTTATTGGCACTTTCTACCATGAGGTATGGTCACTTTTAGTGGTTCACTACCCCATTTTGGTCACATTTCATAAGGGTCAAAGTGACCTTGAACTTGATGATATGTGACCATATATGTCTCATAATGAAAGCATAACATGTGTACTACAGTGTTATGAATTTTGGAAAAGTTATCTTTCATAGTTCAGGGTCAAGGTCACTTCAAAATATATATACAATTCAACTTTAAAGAGCTCCTGTGACCTTGACCTTGAAGCAAGGTCAATTAAACTGGTATCAAAAGATAGGGGTTACTTTGCCCTATACACCATATATAGGTCAGGTATCCAATCTCAAAAACGTTAGAGAAAATGGGGAAAATGTGAAAAATGGCTGTTTTTTAGACAACATTTATGGCCCCTGCGACCTTGACCTTGAAGCAAGGCCAAGTCACTGTGTATGTATTTTTACCGTTGTCATCATACACCATCATGCCAAATTGGGTGTTGATAGACTTAATAGTCTCTGAGAAAAATCCAACGTTAAAGTTTTTCATGGACGCCCGGACGCCCGGACGCCCGGACGCCTGGGCAGACGACACGGGTGAGTACATAGACTCACTTTTGCTTCGCATGTGAGTCAAAAAGCTTGCATATGGCGGAAGTAGTTGACAAGTCGGGGCGCCCAGCTCACCCCTAATTACCCGACTGTTCACTTTTTAAATTTAATTGGCTGACTGATCACCTTTTAGGAAGCCACTCTGGGAGGAGCAAGGAGCTCGATGGGTTTTCTGGGATTTTAAAGGTTTTCAAAGGTTTTTGTGACTATTTACCTCCAACATTCAAGAATGGAACCTTGAAAAAAATGTAAGAAGTCACTATTTCCCTCCATACGCAAGAATCGAACCCAGGGCAAAAGTTCAATAAACCCTGTGCGAGCCCTAAGTATTTTCTGCTATTCGCACCCAACACCGACAGCACCCTCACCCACCACATACACCCTCCCCCTCCGCACCCCCTGCACCCCCCACCCTTAACTTTCGGTGGCGGTTCTACAAGACCGCTTCACCTTTCACCTCTTACAAGCCCCGCCCCTTAACTTCCTGTGGCGGTCCTGCAGGATCGCTTCACCTTTCACCTCTTACAAGCCCCGCCCCTTAACTTCCTGTGGCGGTCCTGCAGGATCGCTTCACCTTTCACCTCTTACAAGCCCCGCCCCTTAACTTCCTGTGGCGGCCCTGCAGGATCGCTTCACCTTTCACCTCTTACAAGCCCCGCCCCTTAACTTCCTGTGGCGGTCCTGCAGAATCGCTTCACCTTTCACCTCTTGTATAAATATTTGCAAGACCGCTCTGGCCGAGAATCGAACCCGGAGTTTTCTGCTATTCACCCCCAACACCACCCTCACACACACACTGTATCACTGATCACAAGAAGCATGGCTGTTAACGCGTCAGTGACAAGAGGGACACAAACCAGGCTGCATGCCACTTTCCTTGAAAACGAAACCACAGCCTCAGCAGGATTTCAGCAGACATTCAGTCAAAACCCCCAGCACATAGTCTTTCGATATAAAGCAAAGTATTCTTATCAGAAGCTCAAACACACGACATTCAAGTCATTATGAAGCATCACTGTGACGGATCCTCTCCCCCCCCCCCCCCCCTTTATTGCTTTGATATTTCTTTGTGTGTGTCTTAAGACTGAAGTCTTTATTTAAATACCTTAAATAAGATATCTGCCCCTATTCAGACCAGAAAGTCTCAGGGAATTTTGGCGCAATTACTAGCCAGTGCGCTGAAGGCGAGTGTACATGCAGTTTTTCAAACAGCGAGTGTCTTCAATTCCAAGAAACACGATAAGGCGTAATTGGGATGACAGGATCCTGGACGCTACGGCGTTGATTTTCTTTTTTCCAAACTCCGCACATAGCCTGGGGAGTTTGCGCATGCATTGTAATGTTTTCCCCCTTTCTACAAAACCACGTGTATGCCCCCAAAAGGTTAGTTAGCTGGAAGCAACGGTGCCTGAGCAGACGCACTTCCAAACAAGTGACTCCGTGCCTTGAAGGAGACACGTTAAAGATTGGTCCCTATGCCCCATCCCTGTTGCCCAAACAATAGTAAATTGGGCCTTGTTTGATTTATCACAATCCAGGAGAACTTGGATGTGTTGTCGCATCCCCACGATACTTCAACGAGGGGAATAATTTTCCCAATTTGCCGAATCAGCTCTAGTGAGAGTCGCAGCGATCGGACTCCTTCACCCGCCCACTCCCTCTCTCTCTACACAGCTGACCAACCTGCCAGCCTTTGCCTCCCTCCCGCTGGTCGACGGCTGGAGCAAAGCCGCCTGCCACAGCCCGCTCGCCACACCCAAAAGTTCGTCTGCTGTGGTGTTTTTGTGTGTATATGCCCTTCGCCAAGAAGCGCGAAGGAGCATAATCCATGGCCTTTGTTTCTCGCTCGACAAAGCGAGAAAGTGAATAGATGGGCTGTGAGCCCTCAGATCTAATACCGAAATTCATTGTTAAAATTACCTATCCAAGTACAGTGAGTACTCACATTGACATTGTCTTTGAATTTGAGGACTGAACTGTTGAACACTTTTCTCCATAAAAACGTTGACCAGTTATCCACTGCCCGAAGTCACTTGGGCAGGGGAGAAATAGTATTATTCAATTAGTTTCTTAAAAGCCACAAAGGGGCGATTTCTTGGTTATTGATTTCTTGATTATTAAATTCTTTCTTAATTATCAACCCTGTGTCCTTCTGCATTATTGCATGTGTAAGAAAGAAAGATAATTTGTTACTTCCCTCCTCAAAACGCAAGAACCCCTAGACACATATATTAAGTAGAGCCAGTGTTTCCTTAAACACAGGAGGAGGAACGTAACAATCACAAATTATATTAACTCTGGATGTTTTCGCTTTTGTGTTCAGCGTGCACTCTATTTCAGGTAAATCTTCTATGTACTCACCTTTGGTAGCAAACCCTGAAATGTACGGTGTCTCGACACATCCTGCTATGGTGCAGGTGAATATTTTCACGCTGAAATAGTGCATATGAAAATCCTTATCTATTCAGTTGTACATGTGTGGTAACAGCAACATTTAAAAATGATTATACAACAGACACCATCATTATCATCATCATCATCATCATCATCATCATCATCATCATCATCATCATCATCATCATCATCATCATCATCATCATCATCTTTCTTGCTTGCTTGGGGTCGCTTTGCATGAGCCGCTAGATGACACCCCGAAAGCACAGAAGCAAGGGGTTTCAGCTGAAGGAGAAGGCACTAAACAGCCCAGATTGTGCCATTCTAAAAATGAATTTGTTATCGAGTAGTTTAAAACACACACACACACACACACACACACACACACACACGAAAAAAAGGCACGTGCTTTTACATAGTCCACACGTATCGTTATGTAGAGCGTTACACAACATCTGACCACCTCCATTTGGGAGGTCGATAGTATAAAATGGCACATATGGAAAGAGCGAGATCCCTGGACTTTGGCAGTGTTAACTTTTTATTTTTTTTTGTTGCTTTTTGGGTTTCATTGTTTGAGTTTTCAACTAGAACACACACAAACGGTCATATAGACATCCTATCAACGGCTACAGAATTTATAATTACAATAGCATGTACATGCGTGCTTAAAATGTTCCTTTCATCCTAAAAATTCTGGGTAAAACTGACTGCATAAGTATGAATTTTTCAAAAGTAAAGCACTGCTAGGCTGAATACTTAAGTTTCATGAACATGAACATTCTAAAAAGAAACAGAATATACTGTCATATATTCTTTGCATTAAATGATTGGAAACATGCATTACAACTAGTCGCCAGATTTTTCAGTTACCATGGATGTGAAGATGACAAATCAAAAACAAACTCCATCCATGTATAATGTGTCTTAGGTAGCGCGTTGTGTTGATCTAAATAGGTTAAGACATGTTTTTAAAGTGCAGGTCTGCAAGAAAATGAATGTTCTAAACACAAATGTATCATTAAATCAAAGTGACCTCTATATGCGATGAATGGAATTTTATTAATCCATTGTGATATTTTTTTAATGTTTAAATATTTCACGTGTACTTACGAGAAAGTTGCACCCCGAGGAAGTCCCCCGTCCGTTTGTCCCACATTGATGACTGGCCTGTCTGAATGCGAAGGGAATAATAATTATAATAATAATAATAATAATAATAATAATAATAATAATAATAATAATAATAATAATAATAATAATAATAATAATAATAATAATAATAATAATAATAATAATAATAATAATAATAATAATAATAATAATAATAATAATAATAATAATAATAATAATAATAATACAGATTACTTGTACGCACATACCTTCCCTAATAGGCAAGCTCATGGCGTTTACAATGAAAAGTCCACACTCATACAAAGCATTCCAACACTCGCACACTGTACAGTTGAAACAAAAAAGAGTTAAATACAATACAATTAATTAACATAGCAGGCAATAAACAAAACACGAAACATAAAAGAGGCGCCTTGTGAAGCACCTCACTGCTCGTCAGGAAAGACCGGAACAGGTGTGTCTTAAGGGAGGTTTTGAACTGGGACATGGAATCAGAGTG
This sequence comes from Theodoxus fluviatilis, assembly GCA_034096865.1. Lineage (NCBI taxonomy): Eukaryota > Metazoa > Mollusca > Gastropoda > Cycloneritida > Neritidae > Theodoxus > Theodoxus fluviatilis. The sequence continues at coordinate 23,363 of JAWQFJ010027264.1, forward strand.
ACGGACAGGGAAAGGTAGGCTATTCCACGTTACAGGGCCGATGTAAGAAAAAGCTCGCTGTCCTTGGGTTTTCTTTTTGCGACGGGGGACATTTAACGTTTTGGTGTCTGCAGCTGAACGGTTATTTCTAGCGGGGGTGTAGACAGTGAGAATTTCTTTGAGTGCGTGTGGTGCAGTTTGATTGAAGAAGTTGAAACACATAGTGGCTAGCTTATACTCTATCCTCTGAGCGACGGGGAGCCAATGCAGTGCACGAAGGAGTTTGGATGTGGGAGTTCTCTTGGGACATCTAAAAACTAATTCAACAGCAATGTTTTGGACTTTTTGCAGTTTGCTTAACAGAGTATCAGGAATGCCGGCAAGAAGAGAATAGATACAGTATGTCATGTGCCACTCAGACACACATACACACACACATACACACAAACACTCACTCCCACACAAACATATACACACACGCGCACACACGTACACGCACACACACATACACAAATACACATACACACAAACACACACGCCCACACAAACATACACACACACACGCCCACACAAACATACACACACACACGCACACACACGCACACTCACACACATGGGCCATACACGACACCTACACCAACACAAACCCTCGCACATACACAGCACAACACACACACACACACACACACACTGGTAAGACTGAGACGCATCTTGGTAACACCGACCCGGCGTCGAGAAGATGGCGTGCTCAAAAACGTGAAGGAATTGGGGGGGTTGGACTGCCAAATGTGATCCTTTACGTGCTAGTAATACGAAAGGGGGTACACAGAAAGGCACTCTAATTTGGCACAACTTTCATTTTAAAGGGAAATCTTCACGGGCATCTATCGCAGGGATATCGTAGGCCCTTGGCCCAAAGTTGATGGAAGTATTGCTTTGTAAAAAAGGAAATACATTTTAAAAGCCGACGCAGTAATTGGTTGTAGACCATCTCTAAGCTCAATAGGGAGCAAAAATGGAGATAGGACAGCTGAAAAAAAAAGAAAAACCCACGGTTTTTTTTGTTTATCATTGCTACTATCACTGTCCCGGGCTAGCTCACGTGGTCCGCTCCGATTTCACCGACCATGTTATATCCTATTTGCTTGTTGCTCTTGATGGGAAAAGGATCATTCTTTTTGGTGTGTGTCAAATGACTCGCACGTGATTGGTTGTGCTCTCAGTGTTGTGCTCTGGCATTTTTTGTTTTGCTCTTAAGTTTCAAATAGTACATTTTTGGAGGCTAGGTCAGTCTGTCGAGAGCTTTCTCTCGGTGCCCTGTTCTGGGCGGTGCTGTTCACGGGGTTTCGTGGCAGTGTTGGGTCTTGCTTGGGCAGACCTGAGCGATGTATTCGCTGGTTTGTGTCGACGTTCCTGGGGGTGCATATTGTCACCTGTCTAGATTGTACCTGAGTCTGAAGCCCTCCTGACATGGTCTGTCTTCGATCTTATTCTTGCTCTTTTCTGGGTCTGGGAGGTAGCTCCCCACCTCTTCGTTTATCGCTGTGCTTTTGGGATCTCTGGCAATGTCGTTGTGTGCAAGAAGCAAGAAAGTAATACGTGCTATAGTTTGTTTATCTTTTAGCTGACCACTATTTTTTAAGTTTACATGACGTTGAAATCTCCGGTGCAATTTTGGAGGAGAATGACGTCACGGATGACGTCAGAAGAAGGGAAAAAAGAGGGAGATCAGAGAGGAGCGGGGGAAAAGGGTAGGAAAAGATGGAGAAGGAGATGTGAGAGAGAGAGAAAATGAGTTGAAAAGAAGTGGTAGAGGGTTGGACTGATTTTAGACACCCTGGCCGAGTTCGAGGTTGACGGAGGCAGAGGAAGTTAGAACTAGGAGTGATTGAGCAGAACGCCAATAATGAACGTTGCTGACCCATACCGTACCGAATAGTCCTGGAACCACGGATCTATATCTAGCTATAGATCCGTGCTGGAACCAACGAACTAACGGTGTGCGTCGAGGATTTCCGAACGTCTTTGTGGAAAGAAAAAGGAACAGAGAAAAGGTGAAAGACGAATCGACAGAAAAGGAAGAGAGAGAAAGAAAACTACGGTTGGTCTCGCGTTCTGGATGTTTACATTTTCGGTGGTTCATCGTTTAGTCTGTTCTTGGTCTCTGTGACCGTTTGGTTAGGGGATAGGGATTTTTGCTGAGTTTCTGGGGTTGATTTGTCGTAGTTTTCTCATAATTTTTTTTATTAATTAAAGTATACCTTTTAATTTTAAAGTAATTAAAAGTCTGTATTATCTGTTTTTATGCTCTTGTGTGTTCTGTGGCGGCTGCGTTGATCTCTCATTAGTCCGGGAATTGAACATAGGGCCTCTGATTGCTTGCTTTTCTTTCTAAATTTTAACTGCTGGGATACTCGTCACGAACACTCCTCCGGCACAATAACCGGAGTGACCATGACAATGAGTGAGGTATTATGTACTCTACAGTTTGAATGGAAAGTGTGACATGGCAAACCACACTGCCACGATACTTTTGTCTCTACAGGAGGGACAGCATGAGTGAGGTATTATGTACTCTACAGTTTGAATGGAAAGTGTGACATGGCAAACCACACTGCCACGATACTTTTGTCTCTACAGGAGGGACAGCATGAGTGAGGTATTATGTACTCTACAGTTTGAATGGAAAGTGTGACATGGCAAACCACACTGCCACGATACTTTTGTCTCTACAGGAGGGACAGCATGAGTGAGGTATTATGTACTCTACAGTTTGAATGGAAAGTGTGACATGGCAAACCACACTGCCACGATACTTTTGTCTCTACAGGAGGGACAGCATGAGTGAGGTATTATGTACTCTACAGTTTGAATGGAAAGTGTGACATGGCAAACCACACTGCCACGATACTTTTGTCTCTACAGGAGGGACAGCATGAGTGAGGTATTATGTACTCTACAGTTTGAATGGAAAGTGTGACATGGCAAACCACACTGCCACGATACTTTTGTCTCTACAGGAGGGACAGCATGAGTGAGGTATTATGTACTCTACAGTTTGAATGGAAAGTGTGACATGACAAAGCCACACAGCCACGATACTTTTGTCTCTACAGGAGGGACAGCATGAGTGAGGTATTATGTACTCTACAGTTTGAATGGAAAGTGTGACATGGCAAACCACACTGCCACGATACTTTTGTCTCTACAGGAGGGACAGCATGGGTGAGGTAATATGTACTCTACAGTTTGAATGGAAAGTGTGACATGACAAAGCCACACTGCCACGATACTCTTGTCTCTACAGGAGGGACAGCATGGGTGAGGTATTATGTACTCTACAGTTTGAATGGAAAGTGTGACATGACAAAGCCACACTGCCACGATACTCTTGTCTCTACAGGAGGGACAGCATGGGTGAGGTATTATGTACTCTACAGTTTGAATGGAAAGTGTGACATGACAAACCACACTGCCACGATACTTTTGTCTCTACAGGAGGGACAGCATGAGTGAGGTATTATGTACTCTACAGTTTGAATGGAAAGTGTGACACGACAAAGCGACACTGCCACGATACTTTTGTCTCTACAGGAGGGACAGCATGAGTGAGGTATTATGTACTCCAGTTTGAATGGAAAGTGTGACATGACAAACCACACTGCCACGATACTCTTGTCTCTACAGGAGGGACAGCATGAGTGAGGTATTATGTACTCTACAGTTTGAATGGAAAGTGTGACATGGCAAACCACACTGCCACGATACTTTTGTCTCTACAGGAGGGACAGCATGAGTGAGGTATTATGTACTCTACAGTTTGAATGGAAAGTGTGACATGGCAAACCACACTGCCACGATACTTTTGTCTCTACAGGAGGGACAGCATGAGTGAGGTATTATGTACTCTACAGTTTGAATGGAAAGTGTGACATGGCAAACCACACTGCCACGATACTTTTGTCTCTACAGGAGGGACAGCATGAGTGAGGTATTATGTACTCTACAGTTTGAATGGAAAGTGTGACATGGCAAACCACACTGCCACGATACTTTTGTCTCTACAGGAGGGACAGCATGAGTGAGGTATTATGTACTCTACAGTTTGAATGGAAAGTGTGACATGGCAAACCACACTGCCACGATACTTTTGTCTCTACAGGAGGGACAGCATGAGTGAGGTAATATGTACTCTACAGTTTGAATGGAAAGTGTGACACGACAAAGCGACACTGCCACGATAATTTTGTCTCTACAGGAGGGACAGCATGAGTGAGGTAATATGTACTCTACAGTTTGAATGGAAAGTGTGACACGACAAAGCGACACTGCCACGATACTCTTGTCTCTACAGGAGGGACAGCATGAGTGAGGTATTATGTACTCTACAGTTTGAATGGAAAGTGTGACATGGCAAACCACACTGCCACGATACTTTTGTCTCTACAGGAGGGACAGCATGAGTGAGGTATTATGTACTCTACAGTTTGAATGGAAAGTGTGACACGACAAAGCGACACTGCCACGATAATTTTGTCTCTACAGGAGGGACAGCATGAGTGAGGTAATATGTACTCTACAGTTTGAATGGAAAGTGTGACACGACAAAGCGACACTGCCACGATACTCTTGTCTCTACAGGAGGGACAGCATGAGTGAGGTAATATGTACTCTACAGTTTGAATGGAAAGTGTGACACGACAAAGCGACACAGCCACGATAATTTTGTCTCTACAGGAGGGACAGCATGAGTGAGGTATTATGTACTCCAGTTTGAATGGAAAGTGTGACATGACAAACCACACTGCCACGATACTCTTGTCTCTACAGGAGGGACAGCATGGGTGAGGTATTATGTACTCTACAGTTTGAATGGAAAGTGTGACATGACAAACCACACTGCCACGATACTTTTGTCTCTACAGGAGGGACAGCATGAGTGAGGTATTATGTACTCTACAGTTTGAATGGAAAGTGTGACATGACAAAGCCACACTGCCACGATACTTTTGTCTCTACAGGAGGGACAGCATGAGTGAGGTATTATGTACTCTACAGTTTGAATGGAAAGTGTGACATGACAAACCACACTGCCACGATACTTTTGTCTCTACAGGAGGGACAGCATGAGTGAGGTATTATGTACTCCACAATTTGAATGGAAAGTGTGACATGGCAAACCACACTGCCACGATACTTTTGTCTCTACAGGAGGGACAGCATGAGTGAGGTATTATGTACTCTACAGTTTGAATGGAAAGTGTGACATGACAAACCACACTGCCACGATACTTTTGTCTCTACAGGAGGGACAGCATGAGTGAGGTATTATGTACTCCACAGTTTGAATGGAAAGTGTGACATGGCAAACCACACTGCCACGATACTTTTGTCTCTACAGGAGGGACAGCATGAGTGAGAACGCAGTGCGGGGCACCAGTGCGTCGTGTCTGCTTCGTCACGTGACCTCCACCCTAACCGCAACCTCTCAGGCGATGCAGACAGGAAGTGACGTAAGTCTTGGCCTGTAACTGGACTTCCGTCGACGACAGGGTGTGGCCCCTCACCTCCATGATGGATTTCTGACCAGTGACGCAGTCTGGCAGGACGAGGACTCCTCAGTGAGGAACGTCAGGTGTTCAGGACTTTCTCCCTGCAGGGAGGCCATGCAAGGAACGGCGTGTGCACTGTCGTGCTGACTGTCCTACGTCCTGACCTGAGAGAGGAAGGAAGAGCAGGAAGAGGAGGAAGAGGAGGGCGGCGACGAAACACATCTTGAGGAAAGTGGAGATTTCGACAACAGCGGCGACAAAAAGGCTGACGTCATCGTCGGAAGAGATTAGAGAGGAGAAGCAGTTTTCGACGACGACGACGACGACGACGAAACAATGAAGATGAAGCGAAAAAAGGTCATGGTTATCGCCCTGGTTACGGTCAGTGTGCTGGTGTCACTGCACGTGATCACCAGCCAGGTCCTCACCTACAAGGCGTCCCGTCCCAGCATGCACCCGGTGACCTCTGACCCCGCCCTGCACACGTCACAGTCCCTTATCGGCGGCCTGGTGAAGATGGCGGAAAAGGGAGACAACCCCCGCTTGCTACATCCGGAAAAGATTTCTGCGCCATCGTGAGTGTATGTGAATATGTGTGTGTGTGTGTGTGCATGTGCGTAAATTCGTTCGTACGTGCATGCATGCGCGCGTGCGCGTGTGTGTCTGTGTGTATGAATTTGTTTGTGTGTGCGCGCGCTTGCTTGCGTGTGGGTGAGTTTGAGAGAGAAAGAGAGAGAGAGAGAGAGAGAGAGAGAGAGAGAGAGAGAGAGAGAGAGAGAGAGAGAATGCGAGTGTCCTTGCGCGTTTATTTATGCCATTGTGTGTATTTGATTCATTAAAGAGAAAAAAGTATTTATTAATAAACTGTGATACATCAACTTTTACAGGCTGTTTATAAACCAACGTAATCTACTCCAAGAAATCAACTTTATCTTCCTGTCTTCCCAGGAGCGGAATTTTACACAACGGGAAAATGGCGCCATGGACGTTTGCTCCCCCTCCCTACCTGAACCCTGACCTCAACCCCGCACCTGGCGTCCTGGCCGACCAGAACCAGGCGGCCATGCAGCAGCGCCCTCTAGCAGCTCCTATGTGGTTCCCGCGCCA
>JAWQFJ010027264.1:35000-52500 GCA_034096865.1 Theodoxus fluviatilis
CTTGTATCAGGCCAACCTCCCCCCGCCCCTCCGACCCTCCGTCCTCCCCCCAGACAAAGTCAAACCCGCCAAAGTCTTCCGCTGGACAAGCAAGGGTTGGACTCTGCAGGTAAGTGTTGCTGTATTGTTGTTGGTGGTGTAGCTGTTGGCAGTGGTGGTGGTGGTGGTGGAGGTGGTGGTAGTAGTGGTGGTGGTGGTCGGTGATGGTGGATGTGGTGGTGGTGGTGGAGGTGGAGGTGAAGGTGGAGGTGGAGGTGGAGGTGGAGGTGGAGGTGGAGGTGGAGGTAGTGGCAGTGGTGATAGTGGTGGTGGAAGTGGTGGTGGTGGTGGTGATGGAGGTGGTGATAGTGGTGGTGGTGGTGTAGCGGTTGGCAGTGGTGGTGGTGGTGATGGTGGTGTTGGTGGTGGTGGAAGTGGTAGTGGTGGTGATGGTGCTGTTGGCAGTGTTGGTGATGATGGTGGAGGTAGTTGTGGTGGAAGTGGTGGTGATGATGGTGGAGCAATGATGGTAGTAATTGTAGTATGGTGATGGTGGTGTTGGCAGTGGTGCTGCTGCTGCTGACGACGACGACTACATCCATTACAATGATGATTACGACGATGATGTTATTGTAGCTGTTGTTGTCTTTGTTGTTGTTGTTTATAGCTGCTGCTATTGCTGTTGAAAATGTACATGCAATGATTAAGACTACAACGCTGATGAGAAGGAGAAGCAGCCTTTAGAAAAGAAAAGGAACTGAAAGTGGAATGAGAGATTGTGGTCGTGCATTTCGACTTTTTTCTTAATCCCCAAAGATTTTCTGATCGCGCACCAATTATTCTACTCACTGAAAAATATTTCTGTTTAGGCAGTTACAACTCTGTCATTTCAGAAGGATTTCTGCTCGGGCAGTTACAACTCTGTCATTTCAGAAGGATTTCTGCTCGGGCAGTTACAACTCTGTCATTTCAGAAGGATTTCTGCTCGGGCAGTTACAACTCTGTCATTTCAGAAGGACTTCTGCTCGGGCAGTTACAACTCTGTCATTTCAGAAGGACTTCTGCTCGGGCAGTTACAACTCTGTCATTTCAGAAGGACTTCTGCTCGGGCAGTTACAACTTCACGCTGGCCACGCTGCAGACGCCAGGAGGGCCGACGCCCATGTATATCCATGACGTCATCGCTGACCAGTGGGTGTCGGGCAGCATCGCTCGCACCGGCCAATGGGATCAGGACAAAGTCATGCTGTTGACGTCATATGTCCTGGCCTACCCGGATGCTGGTGAGTGACGTATCACGTTACGTAACTTCGGGAGGAGAAAAGTGCGAGTTTGAAAAAGGGGCAATTAGAATAGGTTTTCCCAAAGCAAGTTTTATTTTCACTTCAATTTTTGTTGGTTTTTTTGTCTCTGTGTCTTCCCCAAAACAAGTGAGAGCAGGGCAGACGGAATGGAGAAGGAGGTAAGGGGGGAGGATAGGAAGAGGGGTATACAGACGAGTGGTGATAGTGGTGGTGATTTTAAGAGAGGAGAAGTGATTATCTCTGGCTTATCCAGATCATGTTTTAGCTTAACGAATGTCCATGCTTATGTTATATCCATTTGCTGCCGTCCTCATCATTTCGACGGTTTGATTCGGGAACCATTTGCATTTATCATCATCTATGCGTTTGTTTTAAGCCAGGAGTATTTAAAAGTCAAAGATGTTTTCATATTCATACCTAGGAGAGGGGCGGTGATGACTGCTGTGGAATTTTCTTTTGTCAGGAAAAACTTTTCATTCGTCTGTTTCTGTCACTCCTGCCAGAGCTGCTGGACGTGGGGGCACAGCTGGGGACCTTCACACTGGCCATGGCCAAGCAGAATCGTCACGTGGTCGCCGTGGACCCCCTGCTGGAGAACGTGCTGCGCTTGTGCAAATCCGTCCAAGATGGCGGCCTGTCTGATTACGTCACCATCCTCTACGCCGCGGTGTCCGACACTCGGGGCACGGTGTCCTTCAAGCGAGAGTTCGGCAATGTGGGTGGCACCCAGGTGCAGGAGACCAACGCCAAGGCCGACCCAGGGAACCCTAACGTCATCGAGACGGTGTTCCTTGATGACGTCATGCCCCACGTGACCAAGGAGACGGTGCTGATGAAGGTGGACGTGGAGCAGCACGAGCTGCACGTGTTCAACAGCGGCCAGCGTCTCTTCGCGTCCAAGCACGTGCCCGTCGTGCTGATGGAGTGGATGTGGCACAAGAACGCCTCCGACGCCGTTCCCATCATGCAGTTCTTCACCGACAGGAATTACCTCCCCTATATACCCAGCATGGGGGCGGAGCTGGGGCTGTCCGTGCAGAGGTACAAGGACTGGCCAGATGACGTGCTGTGGAGGAAGGTGACTGGGGCCAAGCCCTCGGCCTCGCCATGACAGCGGCCGCCCCGGCATAGAGGTCAGGCTGTCTGACTCCGCCGTGCTGTGCAGTGAAGATTACTCCAGTGAAAGTTGTTGTTGAGCACTGTGCTTTTGTTGCTCAACAAAGGGAGGGAGTGAGTTTGATTTATAAGGGTTAGGGTATCAGACTGCCGTGCGGCATGACGGTGAAGATAACTCCAGTCAGAGATTGTTGTGCGCTTTGCTTTTGTCGCTCAACAAAGGAAGAGAGGGGGCTTGATTTCTACATCCAGACAGCCTATGACCCTCTCACGGCGAACCGAGAACACGAAAGAGATAGTCCTTGAGTGCGCTCAATTCGGCAATCAGCTGTCGAGTAAGTTCAAAAAGAAGAAACAAACTTCGGGTGTGATTGTAAGTGCGGGTTTGTATTTTCCTGGGATGGAGAAATCTGGGTTTATGGAAATATCGTGACAATGTGGGATGTTATACTGGCTGCTACCTTGTGTCGTTAGCTTTGGTTCAAACGTCTACGACGGGCCAAAGCAGAAAGACAAAAAAATAGTTATAGGAACTTCCCAACCCTTCAAATTTGTTTGGAATATACACAAGTTCCTGTCAGCCCACCCCCCAGTTCTCTCCCCACTTGCATGATTACACGGTCAGCCCCTCAGCCTCTACTCGCTTGTTGAAACCATGTCTTTGACAGGCGGAGATGGGCGAGCATGCTTTGGGGTTGGACGATGTGCGAGACGCAGTGCCGTGGTTCTATCCCTGGGACGGAGAAATCTGGGTTTATGGAAATATTGTATTTTCCTGACCGAGTTACAACTTACTTAGACGTGGTTGTGAATTCAGTGATGTAGGTTGTGTGTGTGGCAATTCGCAGTAAAAATCACAACGCCTTTATATATAAACACGATCCTGATGACTGACCGACTACGACGCAATTTCAAATAACTTCGATTTTAAAAAGTAGTCTTGAAATTATTTGTCCAGATACTACAGCAATGCAAATTTCATTGCTATGAAAAAAGCTCGGAATGGATGTCGGTTTCTATGTTTGTGCATCAATGACTTACAACGAAGAAGAAGAAAGAAGAAAGAAGATAGAAGAATATTAGTTCATCTAACTCAGAAAACTCAGGTGGCCTCCACAGCCACATAGCAATAAAATGACATGAAGATTTCAGTAAAAGGCCAGTAAAATGTTTTCACTAACGGTAAAATTCCAAATGCCATCAAGCAACACAACCCAGTAGATGACGGAGTGTGTACGTTCAGGCTTGTCGTGCTCTTGAGTGCAATTTTCCCATTGTGCCGCATTTCACTACTTCAAAGTTCAATGTTGCCAAACGAAACCAGGTCGTAATGAGGCATATCACTACTTCAAAGTTCAATGTTACCAAACGAAACCAGGTCGTCATGAGGCATTTCACTACTTCAAAGTTCAATGTTACCAAACGAAACCAGGTCGTCATGAGGCATTTCACTACTTCAAAGTTCAATGTTGCCAAACGAAACCAGGTCGTAATGAGGCATATCACGGTCTCAAAGTTTGGTTACCATTTCACCATCAAAAAGTCTGACGACTGAAATATGAACTTTTGTCAACATCGTGTCTACGTAAAAATGAAAGTCTTTTAATACAAATTTGCTATGTTCGTATCCTCTTTGTTATGTTTTCGTTTCCATATGCCACTGGAGGTCCGTGGCCGAGCGGTCAGCGCTGGACCTGCAGTCGCTTGCGGCTGTTGGGTGCGGCGTTCGAAGCTGCCCGGATTCTGGAGTTGCCTCCCTTGAGCAAAGTGCTTTACTCGCATTGCTTCTCCCCACCCAGGAGTGAAACGGGTCCTGTGAAGGCTCAGTTGGAAGATTGTGAGAGATAACTTTGGCGCGTTCATCTGCAGCCTGGTTGCATGCTCCCCAGGGAGTTGAGACGGTGGTGGAATGATAAAAAGAGGTAGCCCGATGACCAGGGGGTAAATGTGTGCGGTTTAAGCATCCATCGATGGGTGAAAAAATCGCATTAGAGCGCCTCTACCTTTACCTTTAAAAAACATTCATGGTACACCATGACTTATTCGTGTATTTGCTGACTTGTGCATGAACAATTATATTTATCTTGTTATGTCTTCTAATGTAAGTAGCTCTTGCGTATCTGCATGGATGTATGTGAAAACATGCAGCTGTATTTACATTTGAGTGTGTGTGTGTATGCGTGAGTGCGTGTGAATGTGTGTGTGCGCGCGCGCATGCGTACATGCATGCGAGTGTGTGTGAGCGCGCGTGTGTGCGTGCCCAAGTATTCAATATTTGCACCTGCACTTGAAAAGAGTTTACATGCCATAGCAAGAAATTGGGAGGACTAGAGGTCCCGTTCACACGACACAGTATCAGCATTGCATCTGTCTCCGCTGCAAGAGGAGAACCAGGGAGACACTTAATTTAAGTCGTGCTTAACTCCTAAGTTTTCAACAGACCGTGACGTAAAGTTATTATGCAAATCAGACGGGGTTTGCCCTCCAGCATCTGCCTTAATTAAGTCAACGGTTATTCCGTTTCATGCACACCATTTGAGCTGAGCGCTAAGGCAGTATACTTCGGAGTTAAGCATGACTTAGATTAAGTCTCTCCATGCACACGGTCCTGCAGGAGGAACCAGAACCCAGAAACAGACACAGGGGAGCCAGTGGGAAGACGGCAGAAGCTGGCACACTCTGCTCACCTCTCCTGAGGAAAAAAAATGCTGATGGCCGATTTTCACGCCACGTACGCTTGAAAGAGGGGTGCAGCTGGTGACCTCTGATCCCTGCATAGCAAGGCCAGAAAGCTGTCTCTACCGTAGCCAGAGTTATCTCCGCTGTTTCCCATTCTGGCTCTGTTTTGCCAAACTGAGGACGGTGTTTGGGGAAACGGGTGTCGCGGATGATGTCACTGTGTATACCCGGGGTGGGCACGAGGCACAACACGGGTGGGGAGGCACGGGGGATGAAAGGCGGCCTTGCCTGCCTGCATATGGCCTCAAGAGCCACCCAGCGTTAGTCACCTCCGTCTACACTTCCTTTGATATGCCTTTCGTTCTCCCTCTCTCCGTGTGTGTGTGTGTGTGTGTGTGTGTGTGTGTGAGTATGTGTGTGTCTGTGACTGTGTGTGTGTGTGTGTGTGAGAGAGAGAGAGAGAGAGAGAGAGAGAGAGAGAGAGAGAGAAAGAAAGACAGAGAGAGAGAGAGGAAGGCAGGCAGGCAGGCAGGCAGACCGACAGACAGACAGACACACACACACACACACACACACACACACACACACACACACACACAGACACACAGACACACAGACACACAGACAGATAGGAAGACTGGCGAACGAATGGATAGACAGACAATGAGTCAGACTGGCAGAATGATAGAGAAAGAGACAGACAGTAAGAGAGAAGGACAGAGACAGATAAAGACAGACTGAAAGTCAGAGAAAGAGTAACAGAGATAAGACACACAGGAGAGTACATGGACACATTAGACACGTAGAGACACACAGATAAATAGTGAAAGGAAATGAGTATGTCAACGTCTTTGTGAATTGTACGCATCCATGTGTACGTGTACATAATTGTGTAAATGTCCATTTTTCAGTATCAGTTTTAATAGAACGATTAGATTTCAGCAACACGTAGAGCTGTGCTAATCGTGGACTAGACAAGCAAAAGTCTCGAATTTTCTACTAAGTACAAAAGCCATCTGACTTCTGAAAAACACAGTGGAAAAAATCAGAATTCTTTCCAATGCTTGCGAAAAAAGAAAAAAATCTGAATTCCAAGTTGACGACTCAACCTGAAGTCTGAGTCAACTCACGAGCGTGAAACAGCAGTTTAGTCGTAGCGATTATCACCAAAAGCCCGAAACAAGGGAAACAGAATGACGTGGACAGATGATTAATCTGAAATGCATTTTGTATTCACACACGAGCGAGGGTTTGTTTGCATGCTGCTTGGTGAAACATTTTCAGCGAAACGACGAAGAGATGTGTGTGTCTGTTCCGGAGTGAAAAAGTTTGCGAAAGTTGGCCGTGGCAGCGCTAACAGCTGTCAAGCATGGCGCCAGATTGCTCTGACTCCTGCTCTGGGTCGTGTTGACCCTGGACCCACGCCAGACTTCCGGCAGGGGAGAGTCCTCAGCATCTTGCTCTGCAGTGCCCATGCTACCTCCGCCCCATGTCTGACTGTGCACGAAACAAGTTTCACATTTTCAGTTAATGTGCTCTGCTAGAATTCAAGATGAATTGGAGAAACCAGGTACAATCGTTTACAAAGCATACGGAAGTATTTACGAAACTGCCATCAGCCCTGTGACGTGCAAAAGCAAAACGTCGAAAGAAAAACCAGTTATTCTGGTGGGGTGAACGTGCCGGTAAAATTGCACACAAGCAGTGAAAGGCGTTCTCCAATGTCGTGCTCTCTTCGTTTCCCGCACTCCCTCGGACATCGGATCTTCTGTCTTCTCCTCACTGAGGGGGTCAAGTCGCCAGGTCTGAGACGCAAAGGTTGCCACGCACGCGCATGACCAGTAAGACCTACTTCCACTGACCTTTGGGGTCATTGAACAGTCACTGTAGCATTCGTGTCATGGAACAGTCACTGTAGCAATAGTGTCATGGCACAGTCACTATAGCATTAGTGTCATGGCACAGTCACTGCGCCATACAGCCAGAGACAGTTTACAAAGCTTCCATTAAAATCCTTTGGCCACCAAGCCCTAGCCAAGACATGCCGAAAAAAGTGCAGTTATCACGTCTAATAGTGTGTCTCTTGGCCTATGCCGTCACTGTCCTTTTGTTAGCAAGAAGACAAAACGATGTTTTTTTTCAGCCAGTGAGAATGAGCGCCGTAAAACACCCAGAGCCTGCAGAAAAAAATGCTAGACACTTGGTGCCGTTTGCTGCAGTATGAAAGAGTTGACTGGACACACGCCCTCTGCAGTGCAGGTAGACCCCGACGTCTGCTTCAAGTGGTCTCTGCTAAGTGTGCCTGTAGCGTGGAAAATAGTGTCCCGTGGAAAACAGTGACCGGAAGTCATCGCAGAGTTATCTGCTCGGCTATCTCTTTATGCGATTTACCGCTCCTGCACCTGTTCTTCGCATGGAATATATTCCGACAAACGACGCATTAGTTGCTTTACGAGTTTTTGGTGCATTTGTGTAGTTTAACACATGATGTAGCGTTCAAAAAAGTTTTTCCCCGTGCAACGCCGTCTCCCCTGCCGGAAATAATATGGGAGTCACCTCCTTGTAGTCTATTTGTAGTCTGGTTTTATAAAACGCGACCGTTGACTGACTTGGCACGCCCGGGGAGTTATGCTAAGATCCGGCCGCGTTAATATATCTGCGTTTTGTGACAAATGTCTTGCTCGGCGGTACTGTACTCCATGCACCTTAACGGTCCGCGTGATTCGGGTGTAATCTTAAGCTAAACGACGTTCCGAATGTTTCCGACTTCGACCATTTCAGCAGCTCCAATAAACGTCGTTAAGCTTAAGATTACACCCGAATCACGCGGACCGTTAAGGTGCATGGAGTACAGTACCGCCGAGAAAGACGTTTGTCACAAAACGCAGACATATAAACGCGGCCGGATCTTAGCATAACTCCCCGGGCGTGCCAAGTCAGTCAGGCGGAGTGGCGGGTGCCGTCTCTTTTTAGAGTTGAATTTTCACCACGTCCCGAGCAGATAACTCTGCGATGACTTCCGGTCACTGTTTTCCACGGGACACTATTTTCCACGCTACAGTGCCCGGTGTGGACCATTAGCAGGTCTGCGTGATAGGACGTAGGTCTCTGCTCAATGTGCCCGGTGTGGACCATTAGCAGGTCTGCGTGATAGGACGTAGGGCCCTGCTCAATGTGCCCGGTGTGGACCATTAGCAGGTCTGCGTGATAGGACGTAGGGCCCTGCTCAATGTGCCCGGTGTGGACCATTAGCAGGTCTGCGTGATAGGACGTAGGGCCCTGCTCAATGTGCCCGGTGTGGACCATTAGCAGGTCTGCGTGATAGGATGTAGGGCCCTGCTCAATGTGCCCGGTGTGGACCATTAGCAGGTCTGCGTGATAGGACGTAGGTCTTTGCTCAATGTGCCCGGTGTGGACCATTAGCAGGTCTGCGTGATAGGACGTAGGTCCCTGCTAAGTGTGCCCGGTGTGGACCATTAGCAGGTCTGCGTGATAGGATGTAGGGCCCTGCTAAGTGTGCCCGGTGTGGACCATTAGCAGGTCTGCGTGATAGGATGTAGGGCCCTGCTAAGTGTGCCCGGTGTGGACCATTAGCAGGTCTGCGTGATAGGATGTAGGGCCCTGCTAAGTGTGCCCGGTGTGGACCATTAGCAGGTCTGCGTGATAGGATGTAGGGCCCTGCTAAGTGTGCCCGGTGTGGACCATTAGCAGGTCTGCGTGATAGGACGTAGGTCCCTGCTCAATGTGCCCGGTGTGGACCATTAGCAGGTCTGCGTGATAGGACGTAGGTCCCTGCTAAGTGTGCCCGGTGTGGACCATTAGCAGGTCTGCGTGATAGGATATAGGGCCCTGCTCAGCGCACTGTCGGGTGAAAGTAAGACGTGTTGGTGTGTTTTCTGTTTGTAAACAGCTTATGTCCTTTGCCGAGTCCGCTGGGAAAATGTCCCGTTGAAAAACTCCCCACTTGTCTTCATTTTACTGCGTCTGCTTGGTCCGCTGGAAAAAATCGACAGAAACTGAGGCTGTTTCCACTTCATGGCACGTTTCGACGTCTTGCGTCTGGCAGCACTCGCTACCTTGCGCTCCCCTGGCTTTACCACGGTTTGGGCGCAGTTCTTGGAGGACGCAGTCGGTGTTGATGCACCACAACAGTAAAACAGGATTTTTCCAGAGTTAGGCTGATCTGGGCCAATCATATGCCAAAACGCGGAGGTGAAAAAGTATGCCATGTAGTTAAAGTTGTATAAATTGAAAGTGCAAAAAGCTGCAGCAGTAGCGACAACAACAGCAACAACAACAACAGCAGCAGCAACAGCAGCAACAACAACAGCAACAGCAACAGCAATAACAACAGCAACAACAACATCAACAACAGCAACAACGACAGCAACAACAACAGCAACAACAACAGCAACAACAGCAACAACGACAGCAACAACAACAGCAACAACAGTAACAGCAGCAGCAACAACAACAACAGGAGCATCAGTAGCAGACGCTGAAGCAATAACTCAAGCAACAAGAACAATGAACAAGAAACACAAAGAACAGCCAAGCCATTTGGTAGAAAAACATCTTTGAAGTTCAGATCAAGTTCTCCATCAAATTTCGTAGTCTTCTGTGATTCCAGGCGGGTTTATTGAATTCGATTGTAAATGCATTTCCTCACGTAAAGAGATGGATCTAGGCTTCACTTACTTACACGGAAACGAAGAAAGAGACAGGCGTACACTCACATTCATGTGCTTTGCTTACCCGCGTGTTTAGCCATACCACGCCTATTTTTAGCACTTACATTCGCGCATGAGAGGTCACGTGCATTTGGGCACATGGCATCGTGCTTTCAAATATTCTGTTGGGATCCGTTGTGAGGAGGGAAGCCACACATATGGCTCTGTAAAAGCAACGGGGATGTTTTGCCACTACTGCATCAGGACAGTGCTCGATGTCTCAGACTGTCTGTAATTCTCGTGTCTGTACACACCCTGATCCATCCTGTCCACACTTGATCAAGAGCGTGACATGGGATTCTCCACCGAGATGCCTGCATGGGAAAAGCTCACCGCGAGAGCCGGTGTATGCAGCAGTGTTTGTACTGGAAGTGGGGGTGTTACAGATGTGGATCCGTCTGACCTCGAGGTGACCACATTCTGTGAAGCAAATATCATCTCGTGTTTGGCTCCTGTGCATCGCCGTGCGATCGTGAATCCAAAACAGGAAAGGTACCTCTGCACAGGACACACCTGAGATTCATTTTCAATAACAACGTCATAAAGACATTCATTACTTCTCTGTCTGATAACGGAGGAGGGGGAGCTTGGGAAAGTGGAGTAGGGTGAATCACAGCGTCGATGGAGAGGTGCGTTCCTAGTAAGATTTTTTTTCAACCCTGATAATCTCCAGTGCAAGCAATACGAGTTGGCGCCACCACTCCGGGTAGATCCTTACCCTGACTCATGTACCCGATATTCCCACAACTACCCGGTCACCCAGACCCCTTTCTCGTCGTAACCCTTCCCCCCCCATTTCCCACCACCTACCCCCTTGCTGGTGACAGACAGGTGGGTGAGGCAGGCGGATTCGCGCACAGCCCACGTGGTGCTGGGGCAGGTATAAGACTGGCAGGGCAGCCAGAGGACTGGCGTTCTGTAGACCGCAGTCAGGGCAGGCAGTGCCACAGCTCTCTGGATACTGTCTGGGACAGCAGTGAGGGCAGGCAGTGCCACAGCTCTCTGGATACTGTCTGGGACAGCAGTCAGCGCAGGAAGTGCCCCAGCTCTCTGGATACTGTCTGGGACAGCAGTCAGCGCAGGAAGTGCCCCAGCTCTCTGGATACTGTCTGGGACAGCAGTGAGCTGACAAGATTCGGTCTGGGACAGGATCACGTGCCCAAGGTTATTTAGTGAGTAAAGTTTGCTTTTCCCTGCATTACGATGGGTTCTGTGCTTGTATTAATGTTCTGTTTCGCTCTTTTGACCTGAAATGATGTGTATTGTCCTTTTGCTCATCGGTTAAGTTTCTCTGTGTTTTTCGTGCTCTTTTCTTTTGTAATGTGTCTATTTTTCATTTTGTGCTCTTTTTTTTCCGAGTGCTTCTTTGATCCGTTTGTCTATGTTTGTCATGCTCTTTTCTTTTCTAATGTGTCTATTGCTCTTATATTTTCTAGTGTGTTATATCTCATGTCGTGTTCTTTTATTGTCTAGTGTGTTATATATCATGTCATGCTTTTTTATTGTCTAATGTGTAGACCTATATGTCATGTCCTGCTCTTTTCTTTTCTAGTGTGTTATATGACACACTACACATAGTGACAGCAAGCCCACAGCACGCCCATTTGCTAGGCGTGTTGTGTTATCTGACGCACTACACACACTGACAGCAAGCCCATTTGTTAGGCGTGCTGTGTTATCTGACACACTACACACACTGACAACAAGCTCATTTGCTAGGCGTGTTGTATTATCTGACACACTACACACACTGACAACAAGTCCATTTGCCAGGCGTGCTGCGTTATCTGACACACTACACATACTGACAGCAAGTATATTTGCTAGGTGTGCTGCGTTATCTAACACACTACACATACTGACAGCAAGTATATTTGTTAGGCGTGCTGCGTTATCTGACGCACTACACACACTGACAGCAAGTATATGTATTAGGCGTGCTGTGTTATCTGACGCACTACACAGGCCCAAATCGATTGACTTCAAAAGCAATGAGGGATCAATGACTTGAGTCCCAGACACTGATTTGGTCCTTCCTTATCGGGCGAGGAAGTCTAGTCCATTCTTCCGGAGAAATAAATCTACCCCTTTCAATCTCTCTCCTTTCAACCCCCTTCTCTCTCCATCAATCTTCGCCAGCTGTCTGAAGCCTGTGTCCTCCATTTCGGGATTTCAGGGGCAAACGGAAACAGAATCGGCACACTGAGTCCAGCCTCTTTCTTTATTTGCCGCCAGTGTTAATCTCAGTCAGGGAGCGCGTTGTGGGGATACTGTCCAAGGGTGCCGCCAGTCAGGGAGCGCGTTGTGGGGATACTGTCCAAGGGTGGCGCCAGTCAGGGAGTGCGTTGTGGGGATACTGTCCAAGGGTGCCGCCAGTGTTAATCTCAGTCAGGGAGCGCGTTGTGGGGATACTGTCCAAGGGTGCCGCCAGTGTTAATCTCAGTCAGGGAGCGCGTTGTGGGGATACTGTCCAAGGGTGCCGCCAGTGTTAATCTCAGTCAGGGAGCGCGTTGTGGGGATACTGTCCAAGGGTGCCAGTCAGGGAGCGCGTTGTGGGGATACTGTCCAAGGGCGCCGCCAGTCAGGGAGCGCGTTGTGGGGATACTGTCCAAGGGTGCCGCCACTGTTAATCTCAGTCAGGGAGCGCGTTGTGGGGATACTGTCCAAGGGCGCCGCCAGTGTTAATCTCAGTCAGGGAGCGCGTTGTGGGGATACTGTCCAAGGGTGCCGCCAGTGTTAATCTCAGTCAGGGAGCGCGTTGTGGGGATACTGTCCAAGGGCGCCGCCAGTGTTAATCTCAGTCAGGGAGCGCGTTGTGGGGATACTGTCCAAGGGTGCCGCCAGTCAGGGAGCGCGTTGTGGGGATACTGTCCAAGGGTGCCGCCACTGTTCATCTCAGTCAGGGAGCGCGTTGTGGGGATACTGTCCAAGGCTGCCGCCACTGTTAATCTCAGTCAGGGAGTGTGTTGTGGGGATACTGTCCAAGGGTGCCGCCAGTGTTAATCTCAGTCAGGGAGCGCGTTGTGGGGATACTGTCCAAGGGTGCCGCCACTGTTAATCTCAGTCAGGGAGTGTGTTGTGGGGATACTGTCCAAGGGTGCCGCCAGTGTTAATCTCAGTCACGGAGCGCGTTGTGGGGATACTGTCCAAGGCTGCCGCCACTGTTAATCTCAGTCAGGGAGCGCGTTGTGGGGATACTGTCCAAGGGTGCCACCACTGTTAATCTCAGTCAGGGAGTGTGTTGTGGGGATACTGTCCAAGGCTGCCGCCAGTGTTAATCTCAGTCAGGGAGCGCGTTGTGGGGATACTGTCCAAGGGTGCCGCCACTGTTAATCTCAGTCAGGGAGTGTGTTGTGGGGATACTGTCCAAGGGCGCCGCCAGTCAGGGAGCGCGTTGTGGGGATACTGTCCAAGGGTGCCGCCAGTGTTAATCTCAGTCAGGGAGCGCGTTGTGGGGATACTGTCCAAGGCTGCCGCCACTGTTAATCTCAGTCAGGGAGCGCGTTGTGGGGATACTGTCCAAGGGTGCCGCCAGTGTTAATCTCAATCAGGGAGCGCGTTGTGGGGATACTGTCCAAGGGTGCCGCCAGTGTTAATCTCAGTCAGGGAGCGCGCTGTGTGGATACTGTCCAAGGCTGCCGCCAGTGTTAATCTCAGTCAGGGAGCGCGTTGTGGGGATACTGTCCAAGGGTGGCGCCAGTCAGGGAGCGCGTTGTGGGGATACTGTCCAAGGCTGCCGCCACTGTTAATCTCAGTCAGGGAGCGCGTTGTGGGGATACTGTCCAAGGCTGCCGCCAGTCAGGGAGTGCGTTGTGGGGATACTGTCCAAGGGTGCCGCCAGTGTTAATCTCAGTCAGGGAGCGCGTTGTGGGGATACTGTCCAAGGGTGCCGCCAGTCAGGGAGTGCGTTGTGGGGATACTGTCCAAGGGTGCCGCCAGTGTTAATCTCAGTCAGGGAGTGCGTTGTGGGGATACTGTCCAAGGGTGCCGCCAGTGTTAATCTCAGTCAGGGAGTGCGTTGTGGGGATACTGTCCAAGGGTGCCGCCAGTGTTAATCTCAGTCAGGGAGTGCGTTGTGGGGATACTGTCCAAGGGTGCCGCCAGTGTTAATCTCAGTCAGGGAGCGCGTTGTGGGGATACTGTCCAAGGGTGGCGCCAGTCAGGGAGCGCGTTGTGGGGATACTGTCCAAGGGTGCCGCCAGTGTTAATCTCAGTCAGGGAGCGCGTTGTGGGGATACTGTCCAAGGGTGCCGCCAGTCAGGGAGCGCGTTGTGGGGATACTGTCCAAGGGTGGCGCCAGTCAGGGAGCGCGTTGTGGGGATACTGTCCAAGGGTGCCGCCAGTGTTAATCTCAGTCAGGGAGCGCGTTGTGGGGATACTGTCCAAGGCTGCCGCCAGTCAGGGAGCGCGTTGTGGGGATACTGTCCAAGGCTGCCGCCAGTGTTAATCTCAGTCAGGAAGCGCGTTGTGCTTACAGGGGGATTTCCCCGTGGGAGATTGTTGATCAGCTCTCTCCGAGAAATGACTCTGGGCACAGTGGGCCTTGTTTCACTTCCACAGCCGGGTTCTCAAGTAGCTCGACGTTGTGCGTATTTTTTCTCTCGTTTTGTCTGTATGTGCCTGTGCTGACGTCATATCACTTCCTGTCCTAACAGGAAGTCAACCCTACTCGCCTATCCAGGATTCCGAGGTGCAAACAAGGATGGCCATCAGGGAGGTGCTGGTTGTGGCGGTGCTGCTGGCGCTGACCGCTGGTCAGAATGACAGGACCATGGAGCCAGGCGCCGTGGGATCCTACGTGGTGGAAGCGGTTTTGGACACACTTAACCAGGTCAGGGGGTCACACGTGGTCAAAGGTCACACCTGTGCAGAGGCTCCGTCAAGTCGAGGGTCATTGTTACAAGACAGGGCTCATATCATTATCAATTGAGAGGGTGTCTAGGGGAAACGCGCTGCTATCTTGGAACATTCACTCACCTTTCTCGCTGTAAAGGATGGACAGGACAACAGAGAAGATGAGGGCAGACATCAAATACCAAATGACTTTAATAATGATTAAAAAGATGGGCAATAGTTGTTAAATCAACGTGCATGAGTAATACTTATTTCATCCTAATTTAGCCAGCCAGCCTATACTACAAGGTAACACTTATCTGTAAGGGGAGTTTACGTGAGTCCGTTCCTTGAAAGAATGCTGAAGGAATCAGAGCCGTTGACCCTGGTGGTCGTTCTTCAAGGGGTGATATTTTTGGGCGCTGGGGAGGCGACGACTGACACTAGGGGTGGGTTCTGATAGAAGAGAGGGTTGGAACTGCATCATCTCCCCTGCGTCCTTTCTTGTCATCAGGCAAAGCGTATATTCTGGTAGGGGTCTGGCAGGGGGGAGGGAACGGCCATCTACGCTTCTGGCTGTTTGGCGTGGCCCACTCCCCCCCCCCCCCCCCCACCCCAGAGGGCTGGTGCTGGGGTCATCAAGGGAGGCCAGGGGGACTCTGAGCTTAAGTCGATGAGAGGTAGAGGGCAGATGTCACCCGTCCTTCCTCCCATATCGGCATGGCCTTGCTACAGATGATTCCACTTCACGCCAGGAGCAGGAGAGCAGAGAGTGCCAGCCATGAGTCGGCAGACAACAGTCTTTTTATTCCCTCCCGCACGGTCTCCATTTAAAGTCTCAGGAATTCACACACCCACCCACCCCAAACCAATCGGGTAATTGAGATTTGGCGCGTGCTTGGCCAGCACATTTTCCCACTCTAACTTTAAAAGTTGGCCAATCACGTTGAACGCCTATACGTTGAATTAATCAATGTCAAGGTTACTCATATTAGAAGCTCGGCGCCTTAATTTGAAACTGTTCACTGTTTCATCACGAAGCTTCACCACAGCAAACTACTTTCAAGGCATGGCTGGTTTTTCTGATAACTACATTTATTTGAGACCTGGCTTGCTTCTACATTCTTAAGTGTCCATTATTTAACACATGCATAAACATGCAACTCATAATATTAGTAGTATAATAGTTTATCATCTTCTTCTTCTTCTTTCTCTAGTCTGCCACCTTCAACAATGTGAAGATTCTGCAGACACCCGGTTTTTTTACTCCTGGGTGGGGAGTTGTGCGTGCTGGGTATATTTTTTATGTGGCCGGCACTCACCCGTCAAGGACATGAGCGTCAGGATCTTTATAGTGCGCGATTGATGTTGTGCATGCGTATCACACACTAGACCTCGGTTTATGAAGGTCCCATCCGAAAGACCTGTAAAGCCCTGAGGAGGGCCGTTTGGTAGCCCTGAAGAGGACCGTTTGATACCCGGTTTCACTCCTGGGTGGGGAGAAGCAATGTGGGTTAAGCATCTTGCTCAAGGATGCAACTCTGTGAACCGCGCAGTTTCCAGCGCAGCTTCGATCGGGCTACCTTTTTTTTGTAACTCACACGGAAAACAGAGAGTAAGGGTCACTTCAATGTACATACGAGTAAATCCGTCACTCTGATTACGCTTGTGTACAATTCTTAATAATACGGAAAGGGCGTACAATCACAGTCACGAAGAAATGTAACTAATATGCATGTATTATGCATAGCGATATGCACGTATTATGCATAGCGATATGCACGTATTATGCATCGCGATATGCACGTATTATGAATAGCGATATGCACGTATTATGCATAGCGATATGCATGTATTATGAATAGCGATATGCATGTATTATGCATAGCGATATGCACGTATTATGCACAGCGATATGCACGTATTATGCATAGCAATATGCATGTATTATGCATAGCAATATGCATGTATTATGCAAAGCAATATGCATGTATTATGCATAGCGACTCTTCACACGTATCTGAGGCCATGCCTTCTTTACAATTTACTTCCGGTTTTGTGCCACTTGATCAGTGCTTAGCGGGTCTTGGGTCACGGTAGAGAGGAATCACTCATGTCAGAGATAAACGCAACGGAAAGTGCCGTGTCACAAACCATTGGAGGTCAAACGATTGCTAAAAGTTCCGCCAGGTCAAGGGTTAAACAAAGAGAATTTACGTAAGTCAGGGGTCAAGAAATATCACTACGGTTTTGGATGCTTTCGGTCAAATTTTATATGAAGCTGACGCAATTTATTGTCTACAACACGTTTGCACCAGTTTTTCGGATAGCTTTTTCTGCGCCTATGTGGATTACCTCCCCTCATGCTGTGGTTGTCTCCCCTGTTCCTTGCAGGCCTGCATTTTTGCTGACGACCACCTCTTCCTGAGACGCCTGGCCTACGTGGAGAGCAAGGACGGCACCGACCCCAAGACCTACAGGCCTGGCTATGACGGAGGCATCTGGCAGGTAGGCGTTTTCTCTGCCAGGTAGGCAGCCTCTCTGGCAGGTAGGCAGCCTCTCTGGCAAGTACGCGGTCTCCTGGCAGGTAGACAGCCTCTCTGGCAGGTAGGCAGCCTCTCTGGCAGGTAGGCAGCCTCTCTGGCAAGTAGGCAGCCTCTCTGGCAGGTAGGCAGCCTCTCTGGCAGGTAGGCAGCCTCTCTGGCAGGTAGGCAGCCTCTCTGGCAGGTAGGCATTCTCTCTGGCAGGTAGGCAGCCTCTCTGGCAGGTAGGCATTCTCTCTGGCAGGTAGGCAGCCTCTCTGGCAGGTAGGCAGCCTCTCTGGCAGGTAGGCAGCCTCTCTGGCAGGTAGGCAGCCTC
>JAWQFJ010027265.1:0-20000 GCA_034096865.1 Theodoxus fluviatilis
ACACACACACATGTTCTTGAGGGAACCACAGTAGAGGTGTGGGCCTGGGGGCCCATGTCGGCAGCCGAGTGTTGTTGTACAGGGACTGGGTAATTCAGCTGTTGACGAAGGCTGATAACCTCGCCGCAGGCTTCCTCCTTCTCTAGCTCTCTCCCTCAACCCAGACAGCTTCACAGTGTTCAGATTTACAATCGACATCTGCGGGGGTTAAGAAAATATGTGTGGTTTTTTTAGTTGACACTTTCTGGCCGACTGGTAGAATTCAAGTTAAAAGAAATTTCCTCGAAAAGTTGGCTTACCATTTTTTCGTATCACTCGCAGACAGTTGATGTTTTCATATAAATATAATTGTTTGGATTGCCTTGATCTGAAGAAAGAAAGAACTGTTGAACGGTGGATGAAGTAAATCTGTGCATTTTCCTGCTGTTGTGGGTCATAAGGTCAGCTGTACAAAGGTTAATCCATTAAAAGTCTGGTGCCGCGAAATTTGATAAGATTACTCTCCTTAAAAGCATTCAAGTTCCTCCGTCAGTAATCATGGCTGGTCAGGAAACGCTATGAAGTCGCCTGTTGGGAAGGAAGCACTTGATGTTGGCACAGCACGAGAGCCTCCTATTTCGCATACAAGGACCCGGGGCAACGTCAGATAAGGCGAGAGACTGCACTTGTTTCTTACTGCTTGCTCAAGGCGCTCATCTTGGCAAGGTAGTCTGACGGCAGTGGATTCCTTTCTCTCCCAGCGTCTCTCTCTCTCTCTCTCTCTCTCTCTCTCTCTCTCTCTCTCTCTCTCTCTCCTTCCCGATGTTTCTCTCCACTTCATCCCTTTGCATCTAGGACGGAAAGCGTCCCCAAGACCAAGAATCCAGTCCACTCCTTGGATTCTGCTGACCACTGGCATCCCCGGCTTGAGTATCGAGTTGCTTAGTGAGCGCGGCCAAGCACATGTAGAGGAAGACGACTTCAGAATCGAAGTGGGCTTTGAATGTATCCTAGTGTAACGATCTTATATTTTACAGATGCGTTATCACTTCTGGACTAGTGTCTTATTGCTTAGCTCTCCGGTTAAAATCTGAGTTTTAGCATTCTCTCCTTGCGGTATGCTCTGCAGACTGCAGTAAACAGCTCACGGTGTTCGTTTTAGGCGTCCTTCAGTTTGTGCTAATTTACACTTTTAGCTCATCGCGTTCGCACATCGGCGAACCTGTCTTTGGCCTTTGATGTGAACAACATTTTTTGTCTAGTTATGCTTTCCTGCTTCCGCGATGTTGCTTTTTATCCACTGCGTTTCAAACTAGGATTACAGTGCATTTCTTCCATCAAAGGACGCGCTAGAGATTCTACGTAAGGTAAAAACAAGGGCGGAATGGAATTACTTTTTTCCCCCTTGAGCAGAAAGGTAGGCTGGAGAACTCTCTCCTTCACGCAGTTGCAAAAGACATTAAAATTTGCATGCTCAGGATGATTTTTTTTTTAAAGTCCAGGAACGGAAAACGAGTTCCGTTTTCCCTTTCCGTGACACATTAGCTTTGCAGCACTGTATCCGTGTCGACAGTTTCGCAAGTTGCGCCGAGTCAGCTCTGTGCACGGACGCTGATTCAGCGGAGTGGGGACGTGGGAAGAAGGAACTCTTCGTGGCCTTGAAAACGGGGTGGTAACCGAGAACTTCAGAAAGTGGGGTGGCTGGGGAGCAGCTGAGGCGATGTCATGTGACGTGATGCTGTCCCTGTACAGAGGGAGACGGGAAAAGCCCGTGAAAAGGGTCAGTGTGTCGGATGGAAAAATCGCTGCTGCGTCTTGAGAGCTGAGTGGCGTTGCGAAGCGATGGATGAGGTTTCCTCCATCCGCGATATGCATGCCATCTGCAAGTTCTTAGCCCTGAAAAGCACGTTAGCCTGAATTCGTGCAGTGTGCGTCTAACTATTGAAGTGTAAGGCATTTCCTGACAGGAAGTGGT
The DNA here is from genome assembly GCA_034096865.1 of Theodoxus fluviatilis. Lineage (NCBI taxonomy): Eukaryota > Metazoa > Mollusca > Gastropoda > Cycloneritida > Neritidae > Theodoxus > Theodoxus fluviatilis. The sequence goes on from JAWQFJ010027265.1 coordinate 1,955, forward strand.
GAAAAGTGAAAGCTTTTCCCAGAAATGCATTGAATACATCTCTTGCGTTTCCATGCTTGTGTTATGAAGCGTGCCATTGAACGAGAAAGTCTTATCATATTTCAGTTTGTTTCAAGTCACACAGCGGCAAAAAGGGAAAGTTGTAGGAGAGACGTGTGGGTTGTTTCCTGTGTAATAAGATCTTCCTGGCTTTCGCAGAAAAGGCTCACATCCTTTTTGAAGGAATGATTAACTGCTATCGAAGCTGCTGATTTCGCTACATCATGATTGAAACATTGTTGTCATTGTTGTCGTAGTCGTCGTCGTCGTCGTCATATCAGCAGCAGCAGCAGCAGCATCGTCGTCGTCGTCGTCATCATCAACACTATCATCATCATCATCACCGTCATCGTCGTCGTCATTGTCATCGTCATCACCACCACCACCACCACCATCACTACCACCACCACCACCACCACCGCCACCATCATCATCATCATCATCATCATCATCATCATCATCATCATCATCATCATCATCATCATCATCTCTCACGCCAGATGGTCTCCTAAATGTATGCACGCACACGTATGTATACACGCAAACAAAACGTGAAGGACGGGCGTCGCGCTCTGACCAGAGCTCGATCTGTTTTCACACAGTACACGATCTTTCCTCGGCAGCGCTGGAAAAACCCGAGTCCAGTTTTGAGGGGTGTTGGGGTTCAGTCAGGAAGAGCGTTTTCAAAACAGGTTGGAGCAACTTCCTGCAGGAAGCCTGGGCATGGAGGGGTACTCCCTCGCTGCAAATGCCTGGAGTGCCTGGCATGCCTTGGTGCGAGCTTTTCCCCGCCCTGGCATTTGGACTGGGACTGTGTCGTGGCAGCCCCTGGCAGTCAGGCTGGCGTCAGCCACTGCTGCCGTGTCGTGCCGTCACTGATCCTCGCTGTGTGTGGCTAATTGCCACCATTGCTTGTGTTTTGATCCCTCTACACCGGCTGACTTGGTGTGGCGTCGTTCATGGATGGGAAGAGAATGGGAGATAAAAGACATCAGTTCCAATGTGCCAACGAGAGACGGTCAGACGGATGGACGGGCGGGCGGACTGACAGACAGGCGATCGGGTGGGCGGGCGGGCGGGCAGACGACACATACTCAAATATACGCACACACTCAAATATACGCACTGAACGAGCCAGCGGAGGAGTGGTGAAGAGGAGAAGTGGTGGAGAGAGAGAAAAAAAAGAGAGAGAAAGGAAAGACAAACAGACCGGGAGGGGGGTGCTGGAAGACAAGCAGGCAGGCAGATGCAGACATGTACTGGAGACGGTTTGGAGGAGAAAATTGCATCCTGCTGAAAGGTGCTTGATTGGGGATGACTAGAAGTCTCTGATAGATTAGAAGACAAGAAGTCCTATTGCTTTTATTCCTGTGTTGGAGCTTTCCTTTTCCTGTTGCAAACTGTGCCCTCGGGTCTTATCACCGTGCATGGCTTTTCCATTAGCTTCGTGGTCGTGTGCCCCAGACAAGGCAACAGTCTGTTTATTGTGGCTGTCTCTGTCCAAATAACTCTCTTCTCGCACAGCCATTCCCAGTGCGTCCCTCCATTAATACCCCGTATTCGTTACATTCATAGATTGTGTTTATCCTGAACTTGTTATCAAAGCTTGCGCTTTCCTGTAGCAGAATGGATGAAGTATATTTTCCTAGCTTTCATCTGCCGTGTTCTGGGAACTTGTCCACGTTTATTGTTTTCCGAATAGGCAGACTTCTGCAGATGCTAGTCAAACATTTGATCTTGTCGGCGCGCAGTACTCTCAGTTTCAGAAGCAGGCCTACCTTGAAATGGGAATGGAAATGGAGAAGGAGATGAATTTGGTCAAGCGAACAAGTGACAGTTTTGAGCAGGGGACAGTTTGAACCCGTTCACTGTTTGGTTGGTACGAAGCTGCTCATTTTCCTTGCTGACTTGCGTTTAGATTGAAATACGAAAGTTTCCCCCTCACAAATTGTTGATTTGCTGTAGTTATCTCTAAACACTTTGACCATTGCGCATACCGTCCGTCTGCCTGCCTGACTCCAGCTCTTTCCTCCCTTTGTGATGAGTGCGTGTGTGTGTGTGTGTGTGTGTGTTTGTGTGTGTGTGTGTTTGTGCGTGCGTGCGTTTGTGTGTGTGTGTGTGTGTGTGTGTGTGTGTGTGTGTGTGTGTGTGTGCGTGCGTGCGTTTGTGTGTGTGTGTGTGTGTGTGTGTGTGTGCGTGCGTGCGTTTGTGTGTGTGTGTGTGTGTGTGTGTGTGTGTGTGTGTGTGTGTGTGTGTGTTTGTGTGTGTGTGTGTTTGTGCGTGCGTGCGTTTGTGTGTGTGTGTGTGTGTGTGTGTGTGTGTGTGTGTGTGTGCGTGCGTTTGTGTGTGTGTGTGTGTTTGTGTAATCGCGCGCGCGCCTGTATCTGAACGCTCTGCATGAGGAAAAGTTGTAAATATTTGCTAGTTCAGTTGTTCATTATATTTATGTGATCAGCTTTTTTAAAAAAATAACAAAGTCGCCAGAGGATTAGGGTCTGCAGAAATTACGGGGTTGGTCCAGGAACTACAACTATGTCTTTTGATAGTTTGCTGTCACTGAACTCGACGTATAACTCAAGTGTATGTATCCTGTGGAAGAATATATTAAATTTTTCAAAGTCCACCTTATGTCCAATGTTTTTCCATTGATTTTTCGTAAAATGAAGCTGTATAACATATAGCGATGTTTACTAGCCTCTGGAAAATTTGCCTTAATTTGCTTTGGTTTGTTTTTCATGCTACACGCGTACATGTTATGTTTCGCCGACCATACTCTCTGCACTGCATCCCTAAATCCTGTCGATTTCGCTGATGTGCTGATGTTTTCGACCAAGAATATCCCCACGATGTGGAGGGAAAGGTCGCCTTACCTTTGACAGTTCCTTGGGAAGCTGAGGTAAATGCCACCGCTCTCTTAGGGTTGGGATTGAAACCCTAACCCTCCAGCTGGCAGCCCTGCCTTTAGGCCTGTGCTACCTGGGGAGATGTGCTTCCCACAACACCTGGCACAGCAGCACAGGTGCAAGGCCTGGTCCCGCTGTGTTCCGTGTTGGAGCCTGGAACCAGTTTACAGAGATCCAGATTTTGTTTGGAAACGAGGCTGTATATCACATCTCCTCTTCGTGGAGACTGGGATGTCGGGTCGACTCTGATCGGTTTCGGGGGCCTGGTTCTTTCTATCCATCCTTTGTTATGATTTGTTGCTGGTTGCATTGCTTGAATTGTGCAGCCGAGAGGAGGTAATTCGGACAAACCGAGTTTTATGTTGGTGAAAAGTGTTGTCTCAGCTTTCATTGCACAAACACACCGACCCGGTTTTTGACTCACATGCGAAGCAAAAGTGAGTCTATGTACTCACCCGTGTCGTCCGTCCGTCCGTCCGTCCGTCCGGGCGTAAAAAACTTAAACGTTGGATTTTTCTCGGAGACTATTAAGTCTATCAACACCAAATGTGGCATAATGGTGTATGATGACAAGGCCTCTAAAACCATACATGGTGACTTGACCTTGCTTCAAGGTCAAGGTCACAGGAGCCATAAATGTGGTCTCAAAAACAGTCATTTTTCACATTTTCCCAATTTTCTCCCACGTTATTGAGAATGGCGACCTTAGCTACAAGTAATATATAAGGCAAAGTAATCCCTATCTTTTGATACCAGTTTGGTTGACCTTGCTTCAAGGTCAAGGTCACAGGAGCTCTTCAAAGTTGGATTGTATACATATTTTGAAGTGACCTTGACCTTGAACTATGGAAGATAACTGTTTCAAACTTAATAATTATGTGGGGCACATGTTATACTTTCATCATGAGACATATTTGGTCACATATCATCAAGGTCAAGGTCACTTTGACCCTTATGAAATGTGACCAAAATGGGGTAGTGAACCACTAAAAGTGACCATATTTCATGGTAGAAAGTGCCAATAAGCACCATTGTGCTTCCTATGTCTTGAATTAACAGCTTTGTGTTGCATGACCTTGGATGACCTTGACCTTGGGTCAAGGTCAAATGTATTTTGGTAGGGAAAATGTGTAAATCATTTCTTAGTGTATGATGTCATTGCTAGGTTTAGTTGTTTGACCTTGACCTTGAAGGTCACCTGAATGTCAAGGTCATATAAAGGTCAAGGTCAAGCATGTGAGTCGTATGGGCTTTGCCCTTCTTGTTCATTCGAGAAGAGCAGCCGATTCCATTGAACTTGCCTTGATTTGTCGCTCCAGAAACGCCTACGCCTCTTCAATATTTTAACCCGACTTCTCTTTTTGAAAACGCCAGCACGTAAAGCCAGACAGTCTTAAATGGGGGGGGCTTGCAATGAAAGTCTAGGCGTTTGAGATATGGGGTAAATGATGCAGTAGAGTAGTTCTGTACTTTTTTTTCAGCCATGCATCCCGTCTAGGGAATAACTCTCCACCGGAGGCTGAAACCTCGCAAAGCTGACCTTGCTGAACCCTCAGTTTTTGCTGGCAAGGCCGAAATGGGGAAAGGCGAGGAGAATGGGGTGGGACTTGAAGTTGAGGGCTGGGCAGCAGCTGTGTTTTGCTGGAGGCAGGATGTCTGGCTGTCCTTTCTCTATAACACCGGGGGCGATGTGGCAGACTTGGCCTGTGGAGGGGAATCCCAATGAAGAAGGGTACCTGTGGGGAGAGATATCTGTGCGGAAACTGGATTTGTAGTGAAGGAGACATAAAGCAGGGTGGGGTGGTATTGGGTGGTGGGGGTAGGGGTGGTATTGGGTGGTATTGGGTGGTGGGGGTAGGGGAGAGACCGGATCTGTGGAAAGGGTGATTGATGTCTTTGAGGAAGATTGGATCTGTGAAGGGAATAAAGCGAATACACACACACACACACAGAGAGAGAGAGAGAGAGAGAGACATGGGAGGGAGACTGGGCCTATGTAGAGGGTAGTGTCTGAGAGGAAAATTGGTCGGAAGGAAGGGAGGACCGCGTTGGGGAAAACGGAGTTGAAGAGGAGGGTGACCTACGATGGGAGGGGAACTGGGTCTGTCGGAGGGCGAGTCTGGCTTGAAAGTCAGGGGAGTCCACCAATGGTCTCCAGTCTGTAGTGCAGTTTTGACTGCCGGCTTCCGTCAAAAAGATGAAAGTACATGTAGAACCCCAGAGGGGATTGGGAGTAGAGTCGGGAAGGACGAGGGTCTGTGACCGAAACGTCTCTTTCTAATGAAGTCTACCGGATTCCCACTTTACGACCCCTTGGGTCATAATTTCATTGCCTTCACTCTGTCTCATTTTACCTCCATTTGGGTAATATTTTCATCGTCTTCTCTCTGTCCGAATGGCATGAAACCGACAGAAGGAAACTTTGCTCACGTCTTCTCGTTCCCTTTTGGTACATACGACGCAGTCATTAATACTAATGCGATGATGTGTTCAGTACTTAGCTTCCACTTAGTAGCCAGGAAAGACTGCCTCAGTTTTGTCTCAGTCTGTTTCTGGGACGGTCCCGATGCTTGTTCGATACCGCTTTCCAGAGCGCTTCAGATCCCTTTGCGTGCCAGGGCGGAGTGAGCTGCAGGCGGCTGAGCTGATTGATGGGCCTCTCTCTTCCTCGCATCCTTCCTTCCTGAATCTCACAGACGTCACGACTGCCCTGCTTGGGCACCCGTAGTCGGAACTAAGAAGGTAGAGGAGTCGCCTGACCTCCGTACCGGATTCGCCGTCAGAAACGTGAGGTGCGTGTACGAAAATCAATGAGCCAAGACCATGGGGGCGAGAAGGCCTATCAAGCCAACGGTCTGGTGGCATCAGGATTCCCTGTCACCAATAAAAGGTGCCGGAGTGGTCTCGCACCGCTGGGGTTGGAAGCCGCGGTAGAGACGGAGACCGCAAGACGGAGGGGACATTGAAATGGATTGCTCACTGTGCAATAAAGACGCTTTTTTAAACTTGTGACCCACGACCGGGTTGCAAGCGCATCCCAATTGGCATTCACTTCTGACGTGGGTGGAACCAACGTCACGTGGAGACAATAACTTCGAGGAGTCGTGCACGTGGTGTTCGTGATTTAGTGATGATAACTTAAATGGTCTGTAAACGTTCTTGGGTCATCGCACTCTTTTCTCACAGGGTGCCACAATCATTTGGAATCCTTTATGTTCGAGTTCTTGACTTATAAACAGTTTTTCGTCTTGATTGCCTTCGTCTTGATTGCCAATAGTTGTGTCTGTGTCCTGGTGCTGTCATCATTGGCTCTGTCGTCGAACATGTTGCTCTAGTCGTGTTGATAATTTTCTGTTGCTATTCACGTCAACGAGCCACAGCCAGAGATTGGCCATCTGCCCATGTTTACCCCCGTAGTTTAACAAGCCGCAGCCTCAGCCTCGATGACTTCCAGAAAAAAAGGAGGAAGAATGCAGGGTCTCTACATGCAGGCAACATGCTTGCCTGACACACGTGACCCGTACCAAGTTTGATGATCGGTTTTTGAGAGTTGGCATATGTGCAAAATAGCCACAGTGCTCCCTGACCCCAGTTTATCGGTGTGGGAGTGTGGCGTGTGGAGCACAATAATGAGCGATTCCAGTTCATGGCTAAAATCGGCCTTCATCGCCCACGTGGCATGCATCGACAATGTGGAACCTCTTTCCACAGGGCACAGAAGACTAGCTGCCCGTGTTCAGAGCCACGTGGGTTTCGTGCTTCAGGAGGTGTTTGGACGGCGATGGATGCCTCTTGCCCACTTACCTGGCTCTGCTCCGCCAGCTGGAACGTGGGAGGCGGGGGGACTGGAGGCCGATGAAAACCAGATTAGCGATGCAAGGAATCGATTTGACTCTGACCTCCTGGTTAGAGTGGCGAGGGAAGGCCACTTACTGGGTGGTCAGTTGTCCGAAAATAATGGCCAGCAGCTGTGCAAGACCAGAGGAAGAATGGGAAAACCCACGCTAGGACTGTACAGAATGCTGGTGCCAGGGAGAACAAAGAGAGGAAGCCAGGTCGCCTACGCAGTGCGAGCCCCGCCCAAGTGACCGGAGTGACCGCTTGCAACGGCCATGTCTTTGGTGTCGTCTTGACCACAAGAACCCTTTTCTAAACTGGACTTGGCTTTTCGTAAAATAACTTATTGGTTGGAATTCCTCAGACAATCAACATTTGTCAATACGAATTAACCGGATTACCATTAGCACCCCCACCACCCCTCAACACACACCCACCCACCCAACCGAAAAAAGAAAAAAAGTTATGATCAAAGTAACATTTTAAAAAAGGGGATGTGTGTGTGTGTGTGTGTGTGTGTGTGTGTGTGTGTGTGTGTGTGTGTGTGTGTGTGTGTGTGTGTGTGTGTGTGTGTGTGTTTCGGTAAATCCGTCAGAACTGTCCTTTTCTTTTCTTTTCTTTTTATCTTTTTAGATGAGGCCAGATTAACATAAACCTTTTTTTTAAATACTGAAAACGCTTTTTTCCAACTTCAGTAGAAGATTCCCTAGTGCTCATAGGGCAGGGAATAGAGGACAGCACACAGTTCGTTGTTTACCGTCAGTGTCTTTCTCCTCTCTTTTTCCCCCTTCTGCATGATCGAAAAAATAGTTTTGTGTCGGCTCAAAAGGTCGAGTTACCGTAACCACAACTTGTTTGTGGCCTTATAATTGTTTGGCAAGTGAGAAACGAAATGCCTTTTCTCTAGCATTGCACATGATTCGGGGTTTTGTTGTACAGTGTATAGAGTTATAACTTATCCTTCTAAGTCTCTTTCAGTTCTAAACAACTTTCTGAACGCCTAACCAGAATTCTCTAGAACGAAGCTTGAAAACTACAGTAAAACTTTTACTGTTTGCCAATCATTGAGGGTGAAGCCGGCCTTATCCCATGTCAAGACAAATGCAACAACTCACCTCACACAAACTCAGGAACCCGTTCTTTGTCAGTATGTCTCTGATGTACACACATACGAGTATAAGACGTGCATATCTAAGTCTCAGCTTCGTTCTCCATATCGCCTGGCATCAAAGAGGTCTGTCTGCCCTAAAGGGAAAAAGTCCGGCTTCCCTCAGTGGGCTAGGGAAAGAGGGCATCTGGGAAGTGTTGCCCTTATCTCCCTCCCATCCTTGCATGGGGCGTGGGTCCGCCCTGCCGTAGGGGGGGCACTTCTTAGATCTTCTTCGCCTTTGTGATATAGATAAACTTCTTTCAGGAACACGCAGTCTTTCTTCAAACTCGTCCAATTTAGATTTTGTCATCAATTTCGTCCGGAATGTTCTGGCGCAACAGGATGATTTTCAGATAGAGATGTTGTGAGGAAGTGGGCTTGCCACTCTCTCCCTGGGCACGGAGACTGTGTGCCGCGCAGCCCTCTGGGAAGAGAGGGAGATGAGGAAGATACAGCTTTTTCATCCTGTCTCGCCTCCTGCTTCAAGTTCCTGTCTTCTCTGCCTCCTCCCATCCATTCTGGATATCTCGATGTTGTACATGTCGTCTCGGAACTAGGGAAGACGGAGTGCAAATGTTGTGTTCGTATATATATATAAACATACAGAGCCAAAGCCCTGCGTGGGACAGACAGGGAAAAAAGTAAGACCACTGAACCCGCGACCTTTCGGTTAGCGCCTGAAATGCTCTACCAGCTGAGCTACCATATGTGCGTGTGTGTGTGTGTGTGTGTGTGTGTGTGTGCGCGCGCGCGCGCGCGCGCGCGCGTGTGTGTGTGTGTGCTTGCTTGCTTACTTGTTTTTTGAGCATAAATGTACAACGATACATTACATGAACAATAATAACCGGTTGCATGGGGGTGAGGGTGTGGAGTGGGGGAGAAAAATTATCTTTTACGCTGCATGCTTTTTTGAGGGTATGATTGAGTCTATAGTTACAGAAGAAATTTTGGCCTATGAAATGTTTTAAGGGACCTTGCAAACTGCTTCGTGGGTTTGAGGTTACTATAGGACGATCTGAAAAGTAGTGTTGTCAAAGAAAGATGTATCGATTTCTGACTTCGATGAATATGAGTCAATATTGCAAAGTTGTTAAGCACTTTATAAATATAGGTAATGGATTTGTAACAGATATATGCATCGTTTTGAATGGTATTGTTAGTAGACCACATGTTCTGTAGTCATGATAAAGAAAGATGTTGTTGGGTGTAGGCTGTATTGTGTGCACTACTGATTTTTAGATAGACAGTAGTTGGTACAAACTACATAATATGTACGTCATGGGTTGACGATGTCGTCAGACTGGTGCCCAGAGAGCGGGTCGCTACAGAGGCGGGTCGCTTTGAAGTCGGGACCACAGCTGGGGGTCGTCGGTACCTTTCATCTTGTGTTTACACCTGTGATTGCCAAAATTGGGTGCGGGTTCGGTTAAATTGGGTGTGGAGGCTCCTGCTGGTGGCAATTACCTTTCCTGGCAAAGGTACCTCGTGGTGAAGGCAACGTTAGAAAGGCTGACAGGGTCTGGAGATGCATGCATGCCCCATAACAACAGCTTTTAGTCAGGACTGAATTCTCCGTCGGTTGACCATCAGTGTTGATGATGTCAGTCAGTCTTATGCGGTCCTTTGATTATGGGCGCGAGCGTGGTTGGCCAGCCCAATCTGAGAGGCGCACACCCGGGGACGGTGTGGGCATTGGAAGCACTGATGCAGCTAATGGAGATGATGTCCATTTCATTATGTCCACAAATGCAACGAAACATGTTCGCCAAGTGTCCATGTACTTGTACTGTGCCTTGAAAAGCCAGGTGGAGGTGGTCGGCATAGCTATGGACGATGAAGCACATTACGTTTGAACTACATGTGACGGGCCGGTAGCCCAACAAATACACGTAGTTCGTTTGTTAAAAAGATGGATGTCCTCGACTGAATTCTAAGACCTTCTTTAACCTACACGGACCGTCACTGCATCAGGGAGGCTTTCCAGACGACGGTGTCTTGGTCTGTAATGTTTATGACTGGTCTTAAAATTTAGTCATGACTAAATGATATTGTCTTGGATCATGCATACAGTCCCTGGAGTTGCTTATACAGTCATGTGCCGTGCGCGACGCGTCTTCAAAATGTCAGTGTCGAAGTAAAGTGTACGTTTGATTTCATAAACACCACATGAAGTGGTTCGAATAGCTTTCTTATTTGTTTTTCGGTTTGAAATCATTGCTATCCATAAAACGGCAAGTTCTCGATTATTGTTCTAAATATATATGAAGGAATCTTTGCTTGAAAAGAAAATGTTAAGACTTAATTCGGGTGTTGCTGATGTTTTCATAGTTTAGAAAGAAATGAAGAGTTGTTCTAAGCTTTGTAGACGAATATCGCATTGACAAGGCAAACTGATAGACCTAAAGCAGGGACGTACGGCTGCGAAAGTAATAATTGCTTGTATCTGCTTGATGTCTAGCAAATCACGGAGGCTGCGTCCTGCACAGTGAAGGATCAGAGTGATTTACTTCATGCTGTGTAACGTGGATGGCAAGGGATGCCACAATGCATATCGCCTGGTGCGTTTCCCATTCCCTCCCACGTCCATAGAGCTCCTTATGTGGACGGCGCCTCTTGGTCAGCTGCACAGGAAGCTTTACTCGTGAGATGTGCTTGGATTCCTTCAGTGCTCGAGTGTATTCCAAACTGAATATGAATAGACTGAATCTGTAAGGTTTGGTTTAACTTGATCTTTTTTTCGTTGAGGGTATTGATTTGGTTTAGTTTAATTAGCTGGTTGGTGGTAAGGTTGGTTGGTTGTTTCCTTGCATGCTGAGTTTGAGCGATCCATCGGTGGAGGATGCATTTTGGTTGGAGCTCGAGAAACTTTTGGACTTCGGCTGCATGAGGCAGGCTCACCTGCGTGTGCGTGCAGAGCAGGGCTTCCACTTGAAGACATCTTCCAGTGAAGGTAAAAAGGTAAAGGTGTAATTTTTTATAACGACTTTTCACCGTTGTTGGGAGCTCAAACCGCTTTACACTTTATTCCCTGATCACTGGGCTGCACGGTCAATCCTTCACAGGCAGTTGACAACAAACACAGTGACGGACAGATAAGACGCACACAGTCAGGTAAAATTACCAATCCACTTCCGAGGGAGTATTCCAACCCGATGCAGGCTCGTAGCTGCATACAAGGGTTAATCGCACTGCAATGAGCCATCGCTGTCCTCACTGGTATCCGCTTTTACTCATGGGTGAGGAGGATAAATGTGAGCAACTCTGGAACCGCGTAGCTTCGAACGCCGCACCCACTAGCCGCACGCGACTGCAGGTTGAGCGCGCAAGCACTCAGCCACAGAGCCCCGCACCAATGGCGTACACTGTTTTGCTTCAGCCACTCGAGGTCCAGAGCCGCCAAGGAAAATCCCTTAAATCTGTGGCCTTGGACTCCAGCTGAGGGGGGCTGACTGGCGACAGCAGGCCTCCCGTGTACTTTTGTAGCTTAATAAGAAGAACCGAGATGAACTCGCACCCAGCAGGTGTTTCGTCTCCCCATCTCCGAATGCAGTCTGAGATCTGTTTTGGCTCGTCTTCAAAACACATTAGACGCCTCTATATCTGCTGAATTTTTTAACCCTCGATCTAGGTCAAAGGGTGATGCCTGCCACGAACATTGGTCTAATCGGATGGCTGCCATATTTGGCCTTGGCATTTATGACTGTACATCCCAGTGTCCGAGCTTGATACAAGTAGCCCCTCCCCCCTCCCCCCTCCCCCCCCCCTCCCCACACACCCACCCCACCCCTCCAAGATTATTTCTGGTTTTCTCGCATACCGCCTTATCGTGATGTCTGGTCTTAGATGTGAGAACAGCACGGAGTTTTCTGAGATATTTGGACCTGGAAATAAACATGACCAGAATGATTATTTTATCTGAGAAGGCCAGTAGATTACAGGTGCTGGGTTCATGATAGATACATGGTCCAACTCTTGCTGGATTTAATTCTGTCAGATTACTGCTGCAATATCTTCTCTGTCGCTCTACTGGAACGCAGACTGAAGCTCGAACGAGAACGTTTATGTAAAACAAGCTGTACTGACTCTCAGTCAGAATAATCAAAGATCCTATATACACTAAGATGACTCACTCCGATACTTTGAGCGAGGTTTCTTTTAGAGTTACCTCCCCCTGTTCGAATGCTACTTCTAAGCGCTGTGTTGACAACATTGCATGTGTGTGTGCGTGTGATTTGTGAAAGGAATAAGTGTATATAGGGTCTTTGGTATAATGGGTTCATCACGTTTTAAGCATTCATTGTCGTAATGCACAAGCCACTTGTAGAGCCAAGAAGAGACTCCAGTGTTGCATGAATCTCATCCTCTGACCGTGCCGTCCGTTTGCACGCCCGTCTGTTAGTTAATGCATATTTATGTATGTTTGAATCAGTGTGAGTGTGTGTGTGTGTGTGTGTGTGTGTGTGTGTGTGTGTGTGTGTGTGTGTGTGTGTGTATGTGTGTGTGTGTGTGTGTGTGTTGGTAATAGTATGCGCGTGTGTGTGTGTTAGTATGAGTGTGAGTGTGTGTGTGTGTGCGTGTGTGTCTGCAGGGCCGGACCAAATGAGTTGGGGGGGGGGGGTGTCCTTTTTGGTTGGGGGGGACAAATCAGCGAAGTGGCGAAGCCACGAGCGCGCGCCCGCGCCGCAGGCGCGCGAACTAGGGGGGTCCGGGGGCATGCCCCCCGGAAATTTTTTGAAAAACGGTTAAAATCTGTGCAATCTGGTGCATTCTGGGCCTTGTTTTGAGGGGTAAGAGCAGCATTGTTTTTGGAGGCACACACAAAAAATATATTTAAAAAAAAAACTCAAACCAAGGTACATGCTTTTTCTAGGGGGGGGGGGGGGGGGGGGGGGGGTTCCGGAACCCCTGGAACCCCCCCCTGGGTCCGGCCCTGGTCTGTCTGTCTGTCTGTCTGTCTGTCCGTCCGTCCATCAGTCCGTCCGTCCGTTCGTCCGTCCGTCCGTCCGTCCGTCTGTCTGTCTGTCTGACTGTCTGTCTGTCTGTCTGTCTGTCTGTCTGTCTGTCTGTCTGTCTGTCTCTGTGGGTGCGTAATCATACGAAAGTAGGACAGTTCAGTGTTGAGAGGAAGGCTGAGTGTAGTTCTGATAGCAGTTTTGGTGGAGGAGACAGTTGGGTTGCACCTCAAGTCAAAGGTCTGCTCTCCTGACCGCGCTTGTCTGCAGAGAGCTTCGCCCGCTCCATCGTGCTTGTTGCCCTCTAGATACTGACTGCCCTGGCGGGCGATAACAAGTGGCGTCCTCTCGGACTTCTGATAGGCCGTCTAGGATTTCCCGCTGATGGGGCTGCGCCCACATGGGTGTTCAGGCCTTTGGCAGGGAAAAGCTTGTAAAGGGATGTAAGAAGGTGTGGAAGGCACCGTGCACACACCTCGGGTTTTCATAGAGATAAGGTGCTATATTTTATTTTGCGACTTTCCACCCATTGATGGATGCTCAATTCGATCACTTGGTCAACAGGCTACTCAATTTATCACCTTAACACCATCACAACTCCATAGGGAGCATGCTCCAAGCTACGAATGAACGCGCCAAAATTAGCTTTCACAAGTTTCACTCTTTCAGCTCTCACAGGTACCCGTTTTACTTCCGGATGGGGAGAAGCATAGCGAGTAAAACTGTGCTCTTTTCAATTAGGAAACGTTCCACTGCAGCTGCCGTTTTACGGAACGGTTGGAAAAATTGAGCAACCGTCATTCAAAGTCGATACCAAGAAAGTGAATAGATGGGTGGGTGTCTCACCAGGACACCAATCGTGTTCCTCTTTCAGTATACTTGTTACAATAACAGAGGAAAAAATTCTTATAATCTTGACATTATCAACTACACTAGTCAAAATATGTTAAGGAGCGGTACGACAATTTGCTATAAAGGCTGAACGAGTAAATATTGAGTAACCATATACATATGCTCGGAAAGGACATTCATTCTTCTTTATGATCCCGTTTACAGATCACGTAACTCAGCGCTGCGCAGTTGGGCGTCAAAGTGGGTACCCCCCGAAAATGAACTTGCAAATGGCCTTTTTCCGTTTCTTAAATTCATAAAAGAATCAGATGCAACAGTATTTTGTAAAACTAAACGTCAAGCGATAGCCCAACCATTTATCTTTAAGACAACATGGGTTTTGAAGAGAAAACAAAAAGGGTGTGTCTTCTACGTGCTTTGAAAGACAGGAGGCGTTAACACATTTTGCAGGCAAAAACGCTGGTTTTAAGGCATATTTTCTCGGGTGACAGTGCGGTATTGTCCATATCTCAGCGTGCTTACAAGATACAGCAATGTAACTTGGCAGTCATAAAAAGGAGTCTTTTGTCTAGACGCTCACCAAATATTATGTCAATACCTTAAAAGAGCAAGTGTCTACAAGCATCTTAAGGCGGTACTTTAAGGTCGGCGCTGAAACAAAAGTTCTGAATGGGAAAAAGTTGGGCTTCTGCATACACATAAACAACGTTTCAAGGTACCTACGTCTTAAATTTTATTAACTTCGAGCCACAGGCTGAGCGCATGGACAAGTTTGAAATTGGGGTAATGTTTTTTTCGTTTCATGATAGAGACTCGTTCTTTATGCTTTGTTAAAGTCAGACAACTCTTCCCCTAAACATTGTCAGATGTAAACATTGCCTGCGTGCTGTCTTTCCTTTGAGATGCTGAACACGTCTTCTGTTTGGCTAGTGTATACACTTGAAATGAAAGTCAACATATCTTTGCAATCTCAGACCAAAACGTGGAAATTATTACTCGTAGTTTGGTTGAAAAAGTAGCGAGTTCGAATCATGGGCACAGACAGGACGTCTTCTGGTTAGAGTTGAACGTTCAGTCCACGAAGACTCCGTCCCGGCTGCCTCCTTTCATCTGCCTTGCCCCGCCTCGTTTCTCTCTGCTTCACCGGCATCAACCGCCTTGAGAGCGGTATTTGCTATTTCCTGGCATTTTTTTCATCACACGCAACACCAAGAGCTGTGGCTGACGGATAGAGATCTGCCTTCCTCGTCAGATGTGAAAGGGAGGCTGTCGGACGATTCCGACACCGACACTGCTTCTGTAGCGTAATACGTCAGTGCTCGCCATCCTATGCTGAGCTGCGTTTGTTGCTGGATTGAAACCTACCCTGCATCAGCCTGGGGCGCGTTGCTTACGCTAGGGGAAACCTTGCAAAATCTTGCGAGGAATAGGCTGGTGTCAACATATGTCAACACGATGAAAGCAGAAGTAATTGTAGTCGAATGTTTGACACATCTTGACACCGGCCTAATTTTTGCCGGCTAGGTAGGCTAAGCAACGCGCCCCTGGCATCGCGTTGCCTCGCTCTCGTCGGTTTCTGGCGACTGTTGGCAGGCCACACCTGTCTTGATGAGGGTATGCGCCTTGTGACTGGAGTCGTCTTGCTCCCCATCTCACTCCAGCTACAGCGCAGTCACAGGTCAGCGTTTGGGAAGCATGTCAAAACTTAATACGCGCAGCATAGCTGGAATGATAAAGCGTGCATGTACGGCAAGTTTTTTTTTCCCCCTAACCGCAGAAATATTTTATATTCATTATCGAATAAACCGTGTACACACATCTGGTGCACTTGGCATCAAATGGAAAAAGTTCATACACTGAGTGTTTTTAATAAATCCGCGAAGTAGCAGCATCGTTTTCCAATTATTCTCTCTCTCTCTCTCTCTCTCTCTCTCTCTCTCTCTCTCTCTCTCTCTCTCACACACACACACACACACACACACACACACACACACTCATCCTCTCCCTCTCGCTCCTTCTCCCTCCTTATGAGTTTGAAAAGAGAGGGTATGAAACACGATTTGAAGTGTTGTGACTGTGTATCTTTAGGAAGGACCGTGTACGACGTTTGTGATGTTTTGAAAAACCCTTCCACACAATGCGGCATCTTTTGCTAGCACTCTTCGGCTTTGCGAATGACGCAATGGCATCATGTTTGTTCATGCTTGATACACTTCAGAACGGTCAGAAGTTGTGAAAGGTGTGATCAAGTGATCAAAGGGTGAAATGTGAGGCGATTTGAGTCCCAGGAATGGACGAAAGGTCGCGGTATAAAATCAATACCTTCATATCTACCTTTTTCTAACGCTGTATTCTTAACGTAGAACATTTGAAAGCAACCATCGATGCTCCTCGTGTCAAAGAACGACTGCATTTCGACTTGCTGACTGACCATACTGTCTCTTGCTTGCAGTCGGACATCAAGGGCAGCCAGAAGCGGCTGGTGGAGCAGCTGACCAGTCAGATCAGCGAGTCCCCAGGGCCTCCCACGCGCAAGCTGTTGGCGCGATGCCTGGCCATGCTCTTCTCCGTGGGGGACACCTACGACCTGTTCGACACCATCAACAAATGCAACGACATCATCAAGAACAAGGACGACTCGCCCAGCTACCTGCCCACCCGTCTGTAAGTCTTCAGGGGAGACAGTGCGCTTCCTGCGTACTATGATGTATGGCAGTGCGATGATACAGATTATGAATGCAGATTCTCCTTTCTTTAACTTTTGGGTGGCGGCGTCGTCCGCGGCAGCAGCAGAAGCAGTAGCAGCAGCAGCGGAGGAGGAGGAGGAGGAGTTCCATATTGTTTACTTTTGGTTTTGACGGTTCTTTGTCAGGCCATTCCCAAATAGGATTTTCCACCTTGATTTTCTATTGGCGTTCTCACTGCATCTTCAGCTATTCCAGCTGTTTCACCATCCTTGATAACAACTCTCTTTCGCACTATGGTAACAGCCATGTGTTGGGTGACGATCGATAATCAATCATATGGTACAACATGAAAAAGGGTACCTATTTGAAGGGCTGTGCATCTTACACACAACATAATGGCTTTTAGGGAGAGGCCGACACCAAATGCATCAAGATGTCATAGCCTGTGTGCGCGAAAGGGCCGAGGTTGCGATTCGCAAGATTTTGCAAGGCACGGAATTAATGGCGTTCCTGGTAGTGCCAGTCCAAGTGCTCAGAATCGCTCTCCGCCGGTACTCCGCCTGACAGCGCCTGCTCAGAGGACCATCCTGGCAGGCGAAAGTTTCTTTTGTTCCGCTAAAACTTTTTATTGGAAATCGACGCTATCACAGGAAGAGTGTCACTGCCTGCTGGGTCGTTGCCTTTCTGGATTCTGGTCCTGGCAGTTCCAAGGAACGGCCCGTCACTGCTGCCCGGACAGTGATTAATGAGAGGTCCTCTCATGGCAGAATCGCTCGTCTGGGTTGGAGAATTTTTTTGGACCCGCGTTTACCGCTGGGATGAAGTAGACGAGGAACCTCCCCCTCTCTCCCCTTCTCTCCCCTTCTCTCCCCTTCTCTCCCCTTCTCTCCCCTTCTCTCCCCTTCTCTCCCATCCCCACCTCTTTCTCTCTTCCCTCCCTCTTGCCAGAGTGCGGCGATTGCGGCATCCATCAGAGTAGAACCAGTCGCCAAGGCGCTCTTCTTGTTCGATGTCCCGAGCCTCACTGGGGGGTCTTCACTAATGCGCAATCAATGTGCCGCAGCCCTAGTGTTGACCCGGCCTCTGCAGTGGTGCCGCCACTATTGGCTCCGCCCGCTCCCAGCAGTTTGATCAATGGGCGGCATTGCCTGTGGTAATGTCCTCGCCCCTGCGCTTCAAAGACCCTTCTGCAGAAGGCCAATGTTCACTCTGGTTGGGGAATTCCCAATGGCTCTAGTGTTAGCAGAGGCTGTGCAGCATTCCCAATGGCTGCAGTGATAACGGCAGTTGCTGAGTCCATAGTGGTTACAATTCCAACAGTGACTCCCATTCTGAGAGCGAGGATAGTGTCCTCTTTGAATAATGACATCATGTGTGTGCCGAGTCGTCCATATTCGCCAGGCCATATGAAAGATTATGCAGAAAGGGGAATGCTGCTTAAATTACAGGGAAGGAAGGTATTTTGCAAGCTTGTTGTCTCGTATGTTCTGATAGACGGTGTGATGTCCCGTTGGGCAGTAGTGAAGGACACAATGAGCCGTTGTGTCATTAGTCGGTTCACGAGTATAAAGTATGATTTTCGTATGAACTGTTTATGTCTGAATTCATCATCAGTAAGGAGAATGG